>PVJX010029023.1:0-23297 GCA_004027295.1 Dolichotis patagonum | reverse complement strand
GTATCTATTTAAAATAAACATATTTGTCTCCAATTTTCCCACCACAAAAGAACAATTTGGTGTCTCTATGTCTATGAGGTAGCATAAATTAACTTAAAGGAGTTAAGGAAAAAAGTCTAAAAGCACATAAAGTCAAATTGTACTAGGAATCTTTTCTGGCTCTGTGATGCCTTGATTATTTCATCAAAATACATTGATGTACTAACTATTACATTTCGTAATTTTTAAATAATTTTTTTAATAAGTTCCAATAAAAATGATATGAGAAAACACTGAAATGAAAAGTTAAATAGGTGTAAAAATAGTAAAATTCATATTTTTAATCCTATTAATTCTTAATAAACCTAAGTGAAGAATTATGAATTTTAAATAAGTGTATATAATTGACATGATACAATAAGTTACATGTCCACTATTATCTAAAATATGTATATTGCATCTAAGCCAATTTTACATTTTTTGTTCTATTTCATTTTAATAAATATGCACAAAGATACACATAAACCCAGACTTTGTATATTTATATCTATATATCTATATATATATATAGTTACATACAAAATTTCATAAATGCTAAATCAGAACTAACAGTGACAATGAATGTGATTGGAGATAACTATAAACTCTATTAATAAATTCAATTAAAATATAGCTTTTACAATGGATAATTACAATTAGTAAGCGTAAGAATCCATATATGAGAATAGATAAATGATGACAATGATAAATCAACAAGAAATCAATGAGTTAGAAATATTAATATTTTATAATTCTAAATATGTTTCTTTACTTGTTTATTATATAAATACGTAATTATTTTATTCAGTCATATTATTGTACTTGTTATATTAATTTACCGACATAATTTTTCTCTTAGTTTATGAACTTCCTGCTTTCAATTAAAGGACAAATTAAGACTTTTTTAATCTTAGAAAAGTATTTGGCTAAAGTTGTCTACTTTTTTTTCCAGGCTGTGTTAAGAATTACCCATATTGGCGGATTGTTTCCAGAATTGAGCTCTATGCATATAAGATTCATAAAGTTTAAAACACAGATACTTTTAAAGTTTGTCATTTTAAATTTCATGGTCCTCAGTAGAAATGAAATCACATAGAATTGTTTTCAAAATCCTAAGTAAATGATTGTATCTCAGCTTGTATGTGTCCTTATTATACTCGAAGAACAATAAAAAAGATTAAAAAATCAGTTGGTACTGAGTAACTTTTTGAAAATTAATCTTCCCACTAAAGTTCAATTGATTTTACAAACTTAAACAGTAGTTCACCAGTGGTCTTTACTCCTAGGCTTCTACAATGAATATATAATTTAATGACAAAAATAGTACTCAGAATTAAGAAAATACACTTGTTTTTGAAAAATAGTTACATAATTATTTTAATTGAAAGTACTTCTTTATTAGTTTTTAAGATAATCAATATTGTTCAAATTAATTACTTGTTGTGAATAGAATATAAACAATATGTTTAAACATCTGTGTTCATTATTTCATTCAAAGTCTGATTTATTGGAGTGGCTAATAAAATAATATTGCCCCATAAACAGTTTTGCCTAAATCCTTTTGCTTTTCCAAAGAATGGTGGTTTAATCAGCTGAAACCTACATAGTCTATACACCTTTAATTAGCAAGGAAGGAGAATCTGATGTATGTAATGGCTTGTCAGATTCCCTCACATTCTCCTTTCCCACAATCGCACAAGGCTTCCTTAGTTGTCTTCCTCGATGTATGACTTTAATGAGCAATGTGTAGAAAGTATTGTCATAGATTACCAGCTTAACCTCTTAAAGGAAAGTCCATTTGATTAACATATTTTGAGCTTCATTCAGAAACACTTTAATCATAAAACAAAGGAAAATGAATATTTTTGCACTGAGGATGTTTTTTAAAGGATTTTATTTTTCTGTCTTACCATTTAGTATTCAGACACATATAGAAAAATACATTATTATCTACAAGAAACCAGATGTGTTTCTTGCACTTAGGATATATATCCTAAGTGATTATATATATATATATATATATATATATATATATATATATATTTTATATGATACTTTAGCCATATGTTATGAATGCATTATAATTTTCATTTCAGAAATAAGTTGGTAAGTGAATACTTGTACCACAGAATTGCAGCATTACTAAGTAGCAAAATTCAGGTTCAAATTTAGTAAACATAATGGATAAATTCCTGTTCTTAACAAAACTATTGAGAACCATGAAAACAATTGAAGTTCAAAGAGATGAGATGATAGGCCATCTCAAGAAAACACAAAGGGCATAAAGGCTAAGAGTTTCCAAACATAAAAGAAAAACAGCAAGTAGTTCATTTTATGAAGTTGTTAAGTGCAGTGTTGCAAACACAAAACCTCAACAAGATGTACGGTACTAAGGGCTAATAAAAACAAAAGAATGTACTAGAAGATTAATAAAATAGAACATAGTATTTTCAAAGAAGGCTTAAAAAATGTGAGACTTGATTACTCAAATGTAGAATGAAATGTATATAATATTACTATAATGCCACTAATATGCTGGCAAACACTTTCTTAGTATAACATAATAGTAAAAGAAAAAAATGAAAGAAAAAATGTCAACATTAAGGATTTAAAATACAAGTCCAAATAAAATGGAATTAGTAGCACTGGCCATGAGACAGCATAAATCACACAGTAATAATACTAAAGGAGACTTTGGGAGGAAAGTAATTACTGGATATATAAATGAACATTCTTAAGAAAGAATAGGTTAACCTGTCAAAGAGGTAAACAAGGTAATAATTCACATCAAACTACTAACAGAGATCTCATCTACACTTTGCCCCAAAAGTGGCTGAAAAAAGACGAAGTAAAACAACTGGTAATTCCAGATAGGCATTTTTAATGCCTAGTCTCTCAGTAATTTAAAGCATAAGACTCCAGTTTAAAAAAAAATACTTCTATATGTAAAATAGTACAGATTAGGTTAATAGTGATGAATGTTCCAGTCGACATAGGACAACAACCAAAGTATTTTGTGTATAGCACCAAAAAAAAAAAAAGCTTAAACAATCATTACAACTGATTATATATAATTTTTAAAATGTTGCTTCAATGTCAAATTCTTAGAAAAATAAAAAGTAAGAACTAATACCAAAAATATATAAAAATTTAAAATGATGCACTGTCAAACATTAACTAAAAATATCTCTCAAAACCCACACCTAAATGACACAACTCATTCAAATGTTGAACAAAATTTTCATTAAATTATAAAAAATGGAAATAAATGAAGCAAAATGTATTTCATAATGAAGACAACCTAATGCATATATTACATGCTATGGAATACTACAGAATATTACTGGAATGAATCTCATGAATATTGGTAAAAAATATTGAATAAAAGCCTTTCTGATCAAATTAAATGTTATCAATTTTTACTAATGCTGTTACTGGGTATTTGTCAACAACACAAGATTGCATAAACAATTGAGTCAATCAACACCATTCCCAACTTGGTCACAATGAGTATAAGGGCTAATAAAAAAATAAGATGAATAGTTAAATGTTAAAAAATGTATTGAAGTAAGGAAAAATTGCCATTAATCACCATTAAAATCCTCCCCCTCACTTTGATAGCCCTTACCCCGTGATCCTGGTCACATTCTTAAGAAGCTCTGGAACTCCTAGTCGGTGAGTGTCTCCAGTTGTGTTATCATGGCTGCCTTAGTGTCTTGAGTTCATTCAAACATTTACTCTGTGACTGTGGGGAGGAGCCAGATGTTACATAATGCCGGATCCGGTGACTACATGGATCAGAGCGCGTGCTATTACTTTTGCAAGCATCCTTCTGTTGGATGGCACTCAGTATCAAAGTATAAAACTTAAAACAATCAGCTTTATACAAGACAACTTAGCTTATCTTCTTGAATAAAAGTAAAATAAATTAACTAATACAGAAATATGTACCTTAAAGAATGGAATTAATAAGCTAATCTATGTAAATTTAAGAATGTACTTAAATAAAAGCCATTTTTAAAATAATTTTATTTAAAGAGAAAACAACAAAACAAAACAAAACAGAATAAAGGGTAGCAACAATACAGTATTCCAAGGAAAAAAGGAAAAGAACAGCAACAAAAAAACCTAAGAAATTATTGCTTAACAAATTACATGCTGACTTCTTGGAAATAGTTGTTCAATTTACAAAGTTAAAACATGTAAAGTAGACATTCAAACAGTGAGACTGTTCACAGTTCTGCTCCATGATCTGACAAAAACAACAATATGGTCATCCATCCTACCCATGCAAATATACATGCAATTATATCAAAAGGGTAAAATTAAACACAACAAAACAGAGCAAAGCAGATCACAACAAAGCAATGTAAGAGACAAAAATATCAAAACTAGACAATTGGAGATATTCACTCTCTATCATATTGACTCTTGTTTTCTTCCAAATTGTTGTCCATATTGTCCCATGTAGGGAATTCACATGAAACAACCTAGTATGGAATTGATCTGAGCAGGACGAGGAAGGCATTTCAAGTCTTCAAGACCAGCCATTAGGGAAGCCAAGAATTGCTGTCATACTGTCTCTCATTCTTCTCAAAACAGCTGTCCGTACCCTCATGTGTGTTGAACTTAAACAAGGCAAAGCAAGCTAAGATCACTTTGAACAAAAAGTGATAGTTTTGCTGGACTTCACATCATGACATTATGGAATCAGCACTGGGTATTGTAGTGTCTCTTTTTCTTCAAAGTAGTTGTTCATTTCAACATGTGTTATACAGTTGGTTCTTGTAAACTGTTTATAAGTTCTACACAAGCGTGTGTCTCTACATGTAATCTATCATTTCTGTATTAGCAGGAAAAAACAAAACAAAGCATGATAAAGCAAAACAATTCCTAGAAAAGCATTAGGCAGAAAAATCACATAAAACCACAATACAAGGTGATCTACAATGGTTACTGTGGTGTCTCAGCAGTGTATAACAACATTAATAAAAACAAAGCACTGGAGATATTATAAGACTTCAAAAGCAAGTAATAATCAAACCAGAGTGGGTATCTTAGTGAATCTTGTCATATTCAGTGTAGTTGCCTATACTCTTAGACTTGATGCTATCCATCATAACAGATTTAAATAAAATCAGTCAATGCAAAGTAGCAATCTAACAAACCAGATTCAAATAAGATCAGTCATAATAAGACAGTATAAGTTATAAAGGGCTTCAGATTAAGTTTATAGGAAAATTAGGGGTGATTACCATAATATTTCCTCTTATTGTTGGGATAGCTGACCATGTCCTCAAGTCTAGTGTAAGTAGACAAACTGGAACAACAAGTAATCCATTCAAGCAGAGTGGTGAGAATAATGTAAATTTTAAATCATGTTACCCAATTAACAATATACTCTGCCTCCCTTTTTTAGATAATTCCTACCCTTTCACTCCCATAGGGTGCACTGCTTGTTTTGGCTCCCACTGCCTCCCTATATAAAGCAGCTCAATGGACCCTATCTCCTGATCTATTCTGCCTGTGTTTCTCTCTGTTAGTATTTCAAGGACATCTATACTAGAGATTACAGCCAGTCTTCTCTGCTTTATTTCTGTTATTCTGTTTTTCTGACATTGGTTGTTATATTTCTATTCCACTCCACTATCTGCCCTGTTCACTGAAGCCTCTCTGCCACTGTTCCTGAAATGCTCATATTCTTGTTCTCTCTCCCTAGAATGTCCTTCAGTATTTTTTGTAGGGTTGGACTGGTGGTCACAAATTCTCCTAGTTCCTCTTTGTCATGAAAACATCTTGTTTCTCCATTGAATTCTAGAGAGAATTTTGCAGGATACATCAATCTGGGCTGGAGATTGTTCTCCTTCAGGGCTTGAATTACTTCACTCCAAGCTCTTCTTGACCTGATGGCCTGTGTCAAGAAGTCTGCCATGATTTTGATGGGTTTTCCTTTATAGGTGATCTGTTTCTTTTCTCTGATGGCTTTTAATACTCTGTTCTTATATTGAATTTCTGGGATCTTGATTATTATGTGTCTGGGTGTAGCTCTGTTTGGGTTGTAGGTGGCTGGAGTTCTATATGCTTCATACATCTGCATATCATTTCTTTTTTCTATGCTTGGGAAATTTTCCTTAATAATTTCTGTGAATAGCCTTTGTAATTCCTCTGTTCTGATTCCTGCTTCTTCTTTCACATGCTTTATTCTTAAGTTACAGATCCTATTGTCGTCTTCAAGTCTTTGTATCTTTACAGCCTGCTCCCTTGTTATTTTTAGAGATCTACCCTTTCATGATCACACATTGCAAGCCTGTGTTCAATTTTTGATAGTGTGTCTTTGGTTTCTTTCAAGCAGTTTTGCCATCTTTCTATAGAGTCTTTAGTTTCCTGATAATCTCTTTGAATCTGCTTCATGAATTCTAGGTTTATTCTGTATTCTTCATTAAATTTTTCTTGCCTATTGTGTTCCTCCATTCTTCTGTCTGTTTCTTCTTGAGAGGTGCCCAGACTTTCTTTTATTAATCTACTTATCTCCTGTTTAATTTGAATTAATATTTTAGTTTTGGTCCTGCTTATGAGGTCCTGAATATATCTCTTTATGTCTGCTACCACTGTGTTTGATGTGGCATTTGTGCTGTCCTCAATCTCTTTTGTATTTACTTCTCCTTGATCAATGTTCTCAGGGTTGGGGGCTGGGGATTTTTTCTTATTTCTCCCTTTCGTCATGTTTTTGGTTCCTTCCATACAAGTGTACAGTGTAATTCCCAGTCCCTTTTCTTGTTGGTTAAGGCTCTTCTAGAGGGTGCAGGCTAGGAGCTTTTGCCCTCTTCAGTCAGTTATCAGAGATTAAAATTCAGGCACAGGCAGTGTGCACTGGCTGCTCCCCTACAGGCCAGTCAACCTTTGCAGGCCTTCACTGCATCAGTGTGCATTGGTCTCAGGGAATAATTTTGTAGCAACTCACTGCATCCCAGCCAGGGGCACGGACTAGTCCAAGCAAATTCCACCAATCCGCTCAATGAGAGGAGCAACCAACTGAAGCCACTTCCTTATGGAGTTGGGGCTGTCCTGTCCAATTCCAACATGTCATTCAGTTTCCCCTTTCCCGTGGGAGTGTCTTATTCTCATCACTCACTGTGTGTTGATGCCAGTCCCCGAGAACTGCTGGGCTCCCCGACCTCCGACTTCAGCGTGGCTGCAGTGTGAATTCACGGTGCCTCTGGATGGGTCATGTGCAGGGCTGGTCCGTGTGAGCCACACAAGCTGTTCAGCTCCCCGCTCCAGCGACTCAAGCCAGTCGCTTTGGCGCAGATCGCTTTGTCAGGTCTCTGGCAGGGATTCAGGCAGCTCAAGGAGTGTGTTGTGTTTTCTGATCTTAACTTCCCTTATGGTAGCCCAAGGACCTCATATTTGAGCAGTTTTTTTGCACTTTAGTTTCTTCGTGGGTTGTGAGAGTCCATCTCTCTCTGTTTGGGTCTCTCCAGGGTGTTTTATTCTGGCATTTAAGCTTTCTCTCTCAGAGAGGGTCTCTCTCCTGCTACCTACCAGTCTGCCATCTTTTCTGACTCCAATGAAAAACATTTTTAAGGAGGTGAAAACTGGTAAAGCAATCTGCACCATATACAAAAACCTATTGTAGGACTGGAAATGTAGCTCAGTGCTAGAGTACTTGCCTAGCATGCACAAAATCCTGTTCAATCCCAGTAACAACAACAACAACAACAACAAAAACCTTCCCCAAAACAAATACATAAAAACAGTCAAATGTATGAAAATTCCTGAACCCAACAAGAGGAATAGAAAACTGTGCAAAAGTCTTGAATATCTTTCCTACCCCTCAAAAAGGCAGGTATAAAAAATATTTTTAAAATGCTTATCCTTTAATTGCTAGTCAAATGTAAAATAAAACTACATAGAGATATAACTAGATTCCAACAAAAAAGCTGAGAAATAGAATGTTTTATGATTTAAAGTGTTGGCAAGAGTATGGAACCTGGAAATGTAACGGTGCTCATGAACATTTTGTTTTAAAAATCATATTAAACTGTGCAACAATTTTGATCAAAAAATTAGTAAAAAGATTTAAAGGGTATCATGTACATGTTCCAAATACCACAGTGAATTTAAACATTTTATGTCATGAACTGAACCAAAAAGAAGAATGAAATTGGGAAAAGGAGATTTAGAGACAAAGAGAGCAAGTGAGCTTGCAAAGAGGAAAAATAAATGGGTGTAAAAAGGAATCCAGGTGTGTTGTATACATACACCTGCCTCAGAAGATGAATGCAAACTTTGTGTGTTCTATATATGTACTGACAAAACAAGTTAAACCAGCTAACATCCTTAGATGCATCAATTTATTTCCTGTATATAAATTTAACACTATGTATCAAAATGATTATAGCAACTTTCTTCAAAATAATAGGCAAAACCTGGAAACATTCATTAATAGGAAAATACATAAATATTTTATTCATGTAACTGAGTACTTACAGCAAAGGGAACAATAACACTCTTATGTCCTACAACATGGACAAATCATACACGTTGTTGAAAAATAACATAAAAAGTGTAGAAGTATATAGTGCAGTAATTCTATTTATAAAAACTGTAAAATTAGTGACATGAATCCATGATGCTAGGTCTGTTTAGAAGTTAAAAATGTTGAAGATATTTCTTGGAGGGGGAATGTTAAAAAATTTACAATATTCTATTTCTTTTCCTTGATGTTACATCTATTCCTTTCTTAGTATAAATTCATTGGATTATAAACAAAATTTGTATACTTCCTAATGTGCATATTTTCTAACATTAAACATTTATATGAAAGAAATCTTCCTCAGAGGGAAGTTTGTAAATTTTTATGTTTCTGTGTCTTGCTCCATACATTTTTGTGACTGTTTAATAACAAATTTTGTTATATATTTTTGATGACTTGAATTGTCTTTATCTGAGAATTCTATTTATTCAAAATAATATAACTAATTTATGTAAATTTCATTTCATGTCAAGTACTATTTTAGCTTCTAAATCATTATTACTTGACTGCCATATTTTTTAAAGTTTTACTATGATATACATTTATCTTTACAGTTTGTTGTACCTCTGTCACACACAATATGATTTGTTTACTTAAATAATTTTCCACTTTGGGTTATCACTATATAAATTATTTCACTTGTACTTATGATAATGGTAGAATCAAGACTATTTAAACTCATTATTTTTATACTTTTGTTACATGTACCTGCAGCTAATTATAGTGACATATTGTTGAGATTTTTTATATCATTTTTGGTGTTGTTTTATACCCTTGGATTTTGTATACCCAAAGAACTTCTTGTTTGTTTGGAGATGATATTCAGGCTACTGCAGCAAGTAGGGTCTGCTAGTGAAGTGTCCAAAGTACCCTGTAATGTCATGAAGGATTCAGTTGAAGGTACATTTGGCAAGACTTTACTTGAAAGTATATCATGTCTTCATTTTCCCCTTTTCTTTTGTCTTGTTCTTCTCTGTCATAGATGGTTTACTTTTGTTTGAAAACATATGTACATGCAAAGAAATAAATCCCAAGATCTACTTGTGAAATAGTGGAAGTGGCAGGCAATAATTATTTATGCTGCCTCTCATTTCTTCCTTCTACCTTGCTTTTTTTGGAAGGTATTTTTGCTTTTCTTTATTTTGTTTCTGTTGTTGCTTTTCATTTAAAATCAATTTTTCTGTTCCTTTATTTTGAGAATTATGTACTCTTTTTCCTTGTTAGTAATAGTAAATTACAATTGTTTATGTCTAATCTGAAAGATTGTAAAATTAAAACATATTTTGGCTTTATCCGTATCTAAAATGATAAAAAAATCGACTGTAGATAATAAAATATTAACACTACATTCCAAGCTTGAATATGTTACTTTTATTAACTCTTTTATTTTTACTACTTCTAAGTGGATAAAAATAAAATATTTCTCTTCAAAAGAGTCAAAGTTTGAATTTAATGTGATGGGTTTCAGTTTATTTCCTCAGTAATGCTTACTGAGGAAAAATGTTGCATGGTTTTAAGAGATTTTTTTTAACTTAAAGTATCCTTTCAAAAAAGCTTTAAAAGGCAATTTTGTTACCACTGTCTCTATCATAGTCCTTTACCAATTGTTCTACTTTGTTTACTAGTCTCATTTCTGCCAAAGGAAATAGATCTCAGTGCTGTGAGTTTTATGGCAAATCTGATATGAAATCTGAGCTTATGTAAAGGCTGTGTCTTGACTTTGCAACCAGCAGATACTTACCACATTTGGTTGTGGGGGAGCAGTAAATGGATCAGAATTAGTAAGGTATAATACTTTTCCAACAGTTTAGAAACTCTATCTTTATTTTCTGTTTATTTTGAAGAGAGTTTTATTTTCTGTTGTGCATTGTGTACATATGAGAGTAATTCTTTTTTGAATTGAGACTTGAACTCAGGACCTTGCAACTTGGTAGGCAGGAGTCATGCAGCTGACCTATATCCCTGACCACATAAGTGTAATTTTAAATTGGTCTTTGTGATAACCAATATTTATCAAGGTGTGAAATTATCACCTGTGGTTACATTTGTGATGGAATTCTCAAGAAGACACATTGTGTCTTTGTCACTATTTTGACAAAATTTACCAGTCTATTTTCTTGACATTGGTGCTTTCTCACAGCAACCAAAATTAAAAACTATAAAATTGAAATGTAGAAAGATGGCAGACTGGTAAGCAGCAGGATATGGAGCCTCACTGAGAGAGACAGCTCAGATGCCAGCATAAAACATCCTGGAGAGATCCGGACAGAGTGATATGGATTCTCTCAACCCAGGAAGAAAATGAAGGGAAAAGAGCTCAAATACGAGGTCCTGGGGCTACCATTAGAGAAGCTAAGATCAACAATTATGGCACTCTCACTGAGCCACCTAAATTCGTGCTCACGACTGGCCTGAGCACCCAAACCCATGCCAATGCAACTTGCTTGAGTGGTCCGCATGTGGAGCTGAGCCACCCCGTGCACGTGACGTGCCTGGAGCTTCCATGAAATCGGGCCACAGTTGTGCTGCAGTTGGAGGTCGGGGACAACAAAGGAGAATGGAGCCAGAGAGGGACCAGCATTAAACCACGGTGAGTACTGGGAATAAGACCCTCCCATGGAAAAGGGGTGACTAACTGAAAGACATGTTGGAGTCCGGCAGGATGGGCCTGAACTGGGAATGGCAGTGACTTCAGTTGGTTGCTCCCCTCCCAGAGCAGAGGGGAGGGATCTGCTTGGCCTGGGTCACACCACTGGAACATTTTTTTTTTTTTGGTACTGGGGATCGAACTCATGACCTCACGCTTGCCAGGCTGGCACTTAAGCCACTGAGCTAAATCCCTGGCCATAGGGGGTCACACCACTGATTGGGACCCAATAAGTCATCCCAAACTGATTCCCTATGTGCAGCATGCACTGATACATTGAAGGCCTGTGAAGTTTGGCTGTCCCAGAGGGGAGGGACCAGCATACACCATCCCTGCCTATACCTCAGTGACCAACAGCAAACTGGAGAGGGCAGAAACCCCTAGCCATCATGCTTTAGAGAAGCTGTAATGAACAGGGAAAGGGGCTGGCAACCACACTGTACACTTGTATGGAAGAAACCAAAAACATGACAAGAGAAAGGAAAATCCCCCAGCCCCCAATCCTGAGAACATTGATTCGGGAGAGGTAAATACAAAAGAGATTGAGGGCAGCAAACATGCAATATAAAAAATGGCATCAGCAGAAATAAAGAGATATCTCTAGGACCTCATAGATGAGCTCAAAACTGAAATATTAAATCAAGTAAAGCAAGATATAAGTAGATTAATAAAAGACATGCTAGGCACCTCTCAAGAAGACACAGACAGAAGAATGGAGGAACACAAAAGAAGGAGAGAAACATTTGATGAAGAATATAAAGAAAACCTAGAATACATGAAGCAGATTCAAAGAGATTACCAGGGAACTAAAAAATCCATTGAAACTTGGCAAAACTGCTTGAAAGAAACTAAGAATATACTACCAAAACTTGAAGACAGGTTTGCAATGTGTGATCATGAAAGGAAAGATCTCTTAAAAAATAATGAGGAAACAGGCAGTAAAAATACAAAGGCTAGAAGATGACAGGAGGATCTATAACCTAAGAATAAAAAATGTGAATGAAAAAGCAGGAGTCAAAATGAAGGAACTGCAAAGGCTATTCACAGAAATAATTAAGGAAAATTCCCCAAACATAGCAAAAGGAAGCAATATTCAGATGTATGTAGTGTACCTGCAACTAAATCACAGCTACAACCAGACACACAATAAGAAAGATCCCAGAAATTCAATATAAGAACAGAATACTAAAAGCTGTCAGAGAAAAGAAACAGATCACTTATAAAGGAAAACTCATCAAAATCATGGTAGACATCTAGACACAGATCATCAAATCATGAAGAGCTTGAAACAAAGTAATCCAAGCTCTGAAAGAAAATAACCTCCAGACCAGATTGATGTATCCTGCAAAACTGTCTCTAGAAATTAATGGAGAAACAAGATGCTTCCATCACAAAGAAGAACTGGGGTGGGGGAATTCGTGACCACTAATTCAACCCTATAAAAAATACTGAAGGAAATTGTAGAGATAGAGAAAAGAAAAATACCAGGATTTCAGGAACAGTGGCAGAGAGGCCACAAAGAATGGGAAAGACAGTGGAATGAAAGAGGAATATAGACAACCAGTGGCAGAAAAATAGCATAGCAGAGATGAGGCAGAGAAGGTTGGCTGTAATCTCAAACATGGATGACCTTGATATACTAAGAAAAAAAAAAAACAGGCAGAGTAGATCAAGAGATAGGGTCCATCAAGATACTCTGTATTGGAAACATAATTAACCTGAAAGAGGGCTTATGCACAGAAATTTAAGTATGAGAAAACAATGCTCTATGTGACAGGGAACCAGAGAGAAATAGGGGCAACTTGACCAACACCTGCAGATAGGTTGAAAGGACATGATACTTTTGTTCCATAGAGAACTACTCAGCTATAATAAAGGAAAACCTTGAGGCTTTTTATAGGTAAAGGGATACAACTTGGGATCAAGCCCAGGAGTCAGAAGGTTCAGAACGAGTTAGGATAAATAGCAGATTGCTCCCCCCAGTCTAAAACTGAGGGAGTTAGTAGGACCCAAAATGGGCAGTGCGCCTTGTGGGAGTGAAAGGGGAGGAATTGTCTAAAAAAGGAAGGCAGAGGATATTGTTAATAGGATAACAGGATTTAAAATCTACATTATTCTCCACTCTGTTTAGATGGATTATATTCTGTTCCAGTTTGTCTACTTGCATTACATTTGAGGGCCAGACACCTATCCCAATAATAGCAGGATATATTATGGTAATCATCTGTAATTTCCTGTTAACTTAATTTGAAGCCCTATATAATTTACACTGTCTTATTATGACTGATCTTATTTGAATCTGGTTTGTTACATTGCTGTTTTGTATTGACTGATTTTATTCAAATCTGTTATGATTGATAGTATCAAGTCTGAGAGTATAGGCAACTACACTGAAGATGACAAGATTCACTAAGATACCCACTCTGGTTTGATTATTACCTGCTTTTGAAGTCTGATAATGTCTCCAATGTTTTGTTTTTATTAATATTGTTATATACATCTGAGACATCATAGTAACCATTGAAGATTACCTTGTATTTGGTTTTATATGACTTTTTCATGTTTCATGGTTTTCTAAGAATTTGTTTTGTTTTGTCTTGCTTTGTTTTGTTTTTTCCTCTAATTACAGAAAGGATAGATGTACATGTAGAGACTCATGCATGTGTAGAACTTATAAACAGTTTATGAGAACCAGTTATATAAAGGCATGATGAAATGAACAACTACTTTGAAGAATAAGAGAAACTACAGTAACCAGTGCTGATTCCATAGCATCATGATGTGAAATCCAGCAATACTATCATTCTTTGTTCACAGTGATTTTAGCCTGCATTGTTTTGTTTAATTTCAACATACATGAAAGTATGGACAGCTATTTTGAAGAGAATGAGAGACACTCTGACAGCCATTGTTGGCTTCCCTATTGTCTGGTCTTGAAGACCTAAAATGCTTTCCTCATCCTGTTCAGATCAGTTCCATACTATGTTGTTTCATGTGAATTCTCTGTATGTGAAGATATGGACAACTATTTCAAAGAAAACAAGAGTCAATATGATAGATAGTGAAGATCTCTGATTGTCTTGCTTTGAAATTTATGTCTCTTACATTGCTTTTTTTGTGTTCTGTTTTGTTTTGTTTAATTTTACCCTCTTTAAAATAAAAAAAAATTGAAATGTAAGAGAAAAGAGAGAGGAGGGGGAGGCAATCAAGCCCAGAATAAATCATGTATATATTACTAGTCCATTTTCTTTCTAAAAGGAGCTGTGAGTTATTTGAAAAAAAGTAAACTGAGAATATTTTTTGCATTTAATGGTGAGCTGTAAGTCATAGAAATGCATGTATCTCTGTCACTGAGGTTGTGAAGCTAGTGATACTACTTTGCAAAGTCTACAGATTGCAGTTTCCTAGGTAAAATATTACTTTTAAATGAGTGTGAATATTTGACTCCATTTCCACCTAATTTTCTGACTGAATGAAATCCCATCTCCATGATAGGTTTCACTGTTATGTATAATTTGCTGCAATAGTGTTCCAGAAGTTATTTTACCTCCAAACTCACAGAAACTCATACGTGTCCCTATATACAAACATAATCCAATGTAAGTATTTGAATTTTAAAAGTTCAAATTTAATAAGGCAGTATATTCTTTATTTTTAACTTATGAATATGAAAATCATTTTTGAGAAAAAGAAGAGCCTTACTCTTATTAGGTGACTGTACTGATGATAAACCACAATAGCCATTAAGTATTTTCTATTTTCTGTAGCATAAAGTTCTTCAGTTCCCCTTTTAAACATTGCCAAATGTAAAGGTTAATTTTTTTTTCACTTCAGTGATTCAAAGGCTATTCTCAAACAGGACAGAGTATCTTGTAATCAAGATAGCATTTGAGTTTTAAAATCCAGGATTTTAATATAACTGATTCATGTAGGGTATAGATTACATATTAAGTTCAAAAGAACAATGCAAACATACGTAGCAGCAATATTGCTATTAAAAATTCACCATAATTGGATGACCAATTCCACTTGTTAATAAAATATCCATGATGAAATACACTGTTGTTTTAGGGCACATGAAAGAAATCTGACTTCTCTTAGTGTTACCACTAATCATTATGTTTTATCAAGTATATAGTATAGAATAAAATGCATACTTTTGGATCATATATATTATCTAAAGTGAATAATATTTTCCTACTAAACAGAAAGAATAAATAATAATAAAAGTAAAATGCTACTTGAATGTCATTTTATTGTTCACTTTAATGCAATTTAAACTGCATTTTGGGGATTTTTGAGTTAAATGAGTGCAATTCTCCCTCTTTAACAAGAGAGGTGACCTCAGCCTTCACTAAGTGCTTGAAGGAAACATTTAGCACAGCAAAATTGCAAAAGCTTCCCAGGAGAAAATGACCTGCCATTGATACCAGTGTCCTTTATAGAACAGGAACTTCAAAACACATTTTTTACCTTAGCAAAAGAATGGAGATAGAACTGATTAACTGCAAACTAATCAAAAGACTTGGCTAAAGCATTAAATGGGATAATAAAAAGGCTTTTTTTAAAAAAAACAAAAGTAATCAAGAATCTGTACTGTGCTAATGACTTTTACCATAAGAGTTAGCAATGTCTGTACACTTGCTCAAAGAGGTTACTTCAAGGTATAGGTTGTCCTTACCTCTACTGTGCTATGTGCTTGTCTTGTACAATAATAGTGCTACAGAGTTCTAAAATCTAAAGAATTTTTCCAGAAATTCTCAGTTAAAAATTTCAGAGAGTGACAAAGATTCATCAAATTTATCATCAAAGATAAATTGAGCTGTGCATGGTGGTGAATGCCTGCAATCCTAAGACTCAGGAGGATCTCCATGTGTTCAATCTCAGCCTTGGCCACATAGTGAGTTCAAGGTCAGCCTGAACTGCATAGCGAGATCTTGTCTAATACATAAATAAATAAATAAATAAATACATACATACATAGTGCTTAGTGCTGAAAGCTCTGTGGAATTCATATTTAAAGAGTATTATCTCTAGAATGGACCACAAAATTTACAGTACATTTTTTCTGAATGCCATCAAAGTAGTTAATGTGTACATTACAATCTCACATCAGTTAAGTATGAAATGGTTAATAAAAAGGAAAACAAAGTTCAAGACACATTTTTGGCTTGCTTGTTGATAACAATGAGTATAGTTATTCCAATTCTTGTTTGTACATAGTACTAATCTACTTAAATTAATTTAATAAAAAAAATTCCCAAGTTTCCACAAACTGATATGGAACATGAAACATACCCTCAACTCTGAATTCCTACTTTGCAACTTTCCCATTTTAAACCATATTCTCATATTTTCTTTTCCTTTAAAAGCAAATTGAATTCCAAAGCAAGAGTTCAGATTTGAGTGTATTCATCAATCCTGTGAGGTTCTTTGTTAAATGCATCAAATTTACTTAAGCAAGATTGGATGTGCAGTGTGTCATAAGACTTCAAAATGAGCCAGAAACCAGGACTTTACCTTCACTAAAATGTATTCTCAAGTCCCAGTAGCATTTTTAATCTTTTCTGGTTTCTGCGCATCTTCTTCCATATGCTAATTGCAGTTTTCCTTTATGTCTGTTAGCTAGAGGAAAGAAAAAATTTTAATTCATTCCCAGACACAAATTGTGAGAAACTGTATTGTTGGCTGAAATTAGAGAAGGTGAAATACCCTTTACAGATATGTATATTATTATTTCTTTTTTTCATGTGTTTCAGAATTATCGTTTTTCTTTCCTTAGTTTCTCGAAGTGTAGGCTTATATTATGGATTTTAGATCTTTATTTTCCCCAAGCACATATTTAATACTATAAATTTCCCTCTAAACATTGTCTTCACAATCCTGGAATTTCGATATTTTTATTTTGTTGCAGTTAGTTCAAATAATTTAAAAATTTCTCTGGATTCCTTTATTTATGTGCTACTTAGTGTTGTACTATTCAAACTCCAAACATTTACAGATTTTCAACTTATTTTTTTGTAATTGATCTCATATTTAGTTTCCCTTTAATCTGAAAGGTTGCTTTGCATGATTTTATTTTAAGTGTTTTATGGCCTATAATGTGATTGTTCCCTGTGAACTTGAGAAACATGTATGTGGTATGATTTTCAGCTGAAATGTTACCAGTGGAAGTTGGAGGTATTGGTTTAATAATGGTACTTAATAGCAGTGTTCTACTGATTTTTTACTTAAGTAAACTGTCAATTTCTCAGAGATGTCCTCCTGTTTCAAATAATGATAATGGATTTGTCAGTTTGTCCTAGAATATTACATTCTGGTACTTTGCTATTAGATTCATGTAACATTAAGATTTTTGTAAGTTATTGGAAAATGACCTGATCATGATGTAGTGCATATTTTTATCACTAATAATTTTTCTTACTCTACAGTTTGCTTTGTCTGATATTTATGTAACAACTCCAGTTTTCTCTCTATTGGTATTAGCATAGTATATGTCTTCTCATCAGTTTATTTTTAAACTATCTAAGCTTTAAAGTAAATTCCATGAAAACAGTGCACAGTTATATGTAGTAGTGCATATGTGTTTGTTTTGTGTTTGTATATTTAGTTGACTCTTTATTTCTTTGTTTTATTTATTTCAAAATACCTCACCTGCTAGTATCAGCATTTCTAATATCCTTACTCTGTTTTGATAAGTGCAGCTGCATAAGATATAGTTAAAAAGGCTATGCCTCACACATTTGTGAAAAACCGTCCCAATTATTGTGTAACAGCGATGCTAAAGTTAAAAGTAAGCCCAGTCCTCAATGAAATTATGATTGTAAGTTTTAGCTCTCCCACATTTAATCTAATAGCAAAATTGTTTTATTCTTTTAGCCTGGAAACATGCTTTATTTAAAAAGTAGAATATAAAAAGGAATACTTTCGATAGCAACTTTCAGCTAGTGAATAATGAGGTTAATCATATACTCCATAGTGCAGTAAAAGCCCATAGTAGATTTAATGATAACACAGTTGATATAATGGAGCTATAAATAAATACAGGAAGGAATAGTCAGATTATGAGTGTAAGTTGATAGTCATTTGTAAGAGAGTATTATTATGAATATATTATTACCTATGGATATGGAAAATGGGACCCTACAGAGCAGCATAGATGATCTTGACAAAAGTATATGTATATAAGAAGAAAATTCACATTTTGGAAAAGTACAAATATTAAGAAAAGCAAATTTAAGCATTAGAAGTCCAACAGAATTAAAAAACTAAGTACAAATGTATAAAATGGTTATATGCAATAAGAAACATTCTAGCTATAACTCTTTCAAATGATCTTAAATCAGATATTAAGAGGAAGCTCAGGCTGTTTAGGAGAAATATAAGACAGACTGGTTACCAGTTTGAGATACACGTCAAAGAAGAAAGGAAATAAAGACAATTTTACACAAAGTTAACTTTATGAAAAGGTCTGTTTCTGAGAAATGGTATTAACTTGACAGGAGTCCTTATCATCCTGCAAATGGATTGCCCAGAAAACAAAGGCTTTCTATTAGGCCATTGCTGGTTCTAAACTTCCAAATAAGAAGCAGAAATTGCATTTGTAGTTTTCCCCAGAGCATTTCTTACTTCTATCACTTCGGTCTGGGCTGCATCGGCAGTGAGGCTCTGCACAGTTATTTGCTTTATGAAAAGCTCGAAGAGGGTAATTGAGTACAAGGACAGAAAAGAATTCACTTCAAGGTCATGTTCAAACTATTTAAAATTGAATTCCACCAATGAGAAATCTGCTGGTTTGAAGCTAAGTTGGACTAAGAAAAATAAATGTGTTTGGTGAAGTAAATGGTAGAACTCTATATTGTCACTGGAATTTCGGGAAAAATAGTTGATACATACAGGCCAATTATAGAAACTGTTTTATTTAGCCTAAACAATAGTCTGTAAAATATTCCAACCAGAATAAGAATTAAGAGAAAGTGCATAACAACATGTCAATAAAATATTTAACTACTATATACTGATAAATCACTTACACATTAATAATCATCTCTGGGAGGTTTTTAGATAGTATACAATAACAGAATAAAATGAGAATTATTCTTTCTTGGTTGAAAAATGCACTACCATAAGCATACTACTTTTTTCAGCAGCTGAAGTACCTATCAATTTAAAAAAGAAGAATTTTATAATTATGGAATAGATTGGTACTCATTGTGGTGACTATCTGAGAGTAAGATTTATAGTGAAGCATGCCTATTCTAAACTTCTAGTGAACACTTGTCATAATAGATTTCCATGACCTAAAGTTACTTTCTTGGTGATTGATCAAAATGATTCAAAATCATTTATTTTCTATACTTTTGATCATTAAACATTTTCAAATTTAAAGATTCTTATCTTGTACTAGAATCTAAATGAGTAAATTTTTTTGTTACATAATATATGATACTATGTGATGTATTTTGGCAAATAAACACAAATAAACCAGCCCTTGAAGAAAAATTTCTGCAATTAGGAAAAGGCAACTGTCCAAATAAAATTCAATAGCATTTACTTAAAAATATAAACAGTTCGCTAAGAAAATCGACTGTGGAACTCTTGCAAGACGTAGATGTGGAGAATTTATTATGAAAAACTGATCAAGGGGTTCTAAGTAAGTTAACCTCAGGTGTACTAGGGTCACAATGAGAAGACTGCAGTAGTAGAGGTGAAAAAGACATGTTTTCTGTTACCATTGAGTAATACCGTGGAGGCTAATATGTGTCTGATATTTTGGTGTAATTACCACATTGAAAAAACTGGTAAAATAAAACAGGAATATCACTGATGTTCAACTTGCTTCACAGATCTTTTGCTGCAATCCATTCACAGAGGTCAGTGCCACGTACATGTGCTCACACATACGTGCATAAAGCAGACTGTGCAGGTTTGAAACTCAATTATATTAATAAACTTTCATTTGCTACAGTTGAAGAGTTTAAATTATTTTAAGATGGAAAGTTTAATTCCTTAACATGGAGACATTTTCAACTTCATTAAATTTGGCATGCATTATTGGCAGGCAAGTCTGACTAGAGTAATGTAATTTAGCTTTTCAGGACAGTCTATTTTGTAATAGTTCTAATTTTCAACAAAAGGATGTACAAAAATCCATATATATATATATATATATATATATATATATATATATATATATATATAAAAGAATGAAATGTGAGAATATGATTTGACTTCTTCTATAGTTTGTATAGATGGTGTTTATTTTGTACTCATTGAACATAATATATTGAAATTTTTAGCTTTATTTGATCAAGGTAGTAAGAAATGAAATGATAATTAACAATTTAGAAGACTACCAATGAAGCATGAACCTGTCCAGCTCATTTTCTGCAAGGTGTATAGACCTGGCGATAGCTTTATAGGAACATTATTTTAAGGTTAAATCTGCTTTTATGCAGGAAATTTGTGTAAACTAAAGAAGAAATATTCTTCATCTTTTTGGATTATTCATGAGCACAGTGACACATTAATAATGAAATTATACTTTTCCCTCCATAAAGAAGATTGAGAATAAAATTTTTCAAGGTATGTGTTTCATTTTCATAAGAAGTAAAATACTGATAACTCCAAAAATATATTGATACTTTTCCTATGTAAGTTGAAGAAGAAGAAGAAGAAGAAGAAGAAGAAGAAGAAGAAGAAGAAGAAGAAGAAGAAGAAGAAGAAGAAGAAGAAGAAGAAGAAGGAGGAGGATGGGAAAAAAGGTCATTGTTTCATTCTCTTGTTATTTCTTACCAGTGTATGGAAACAAGTTTATATGTATATTTGTCAGTTTTAGTAGTAATATTTTCTGATAAAAGCTGAAAGAAATTTTCACTACTTCTTTAATTTTAGTAAAAAGTCACAAAATCTGTTTTGTATCTATGATTCCTTGATAGCATCTCTTTAATTTAAGAACCAGATATTATGTGCAGTTGAGAATCCAATTCAGTGTAACACATGACATATCTTTCCCAAAATCAACCAAATGGAATTAAATGTTTGTAATAGTAGAATATTTTGATATTGAACACGATGAAAGCATAGGGCGCAATGCTCCCATAATTGCAATACACTGTATATAAAAAAAAAAGCTAGACAAAACCAAATCCTAGCGTTTACTTTGCAAAAATTTTCAGATTTTAAATCAAAGTACTGGGTTTTTCTACAGTAGTTTTGCTGTTTTGTGCAATTGTAAAACATAATTTAAAATCCTTAAGTGTCCGTGCCCATATTTGATAAAGTGGTCCTTTTTTTGAGTTTGTGCTTGAGAGCATTTTAATGTTAAAAGTGTTTTTATAGAAGGATTTCTCACTGTGAGGGGTGAGTACCACACAAGAGCAAATGAACTGTGGATTTCTATTGACAAGACCTGACTCCCATTCACTGTTTTCTCTGGATACTGTGAGCTCCCAAGTGTACATGCTCTCCTTACAAGAAAGCTATCTGCTCATAAAATAAGACAAAAAGTTCAATATGGAAACCACACACACATTCATCTGTTGTGTCCTACGTGTTATCTCTTAGGTTTTTCATTAAAGTGAAGGATAATTGTCTGGAAAATCTGTCTTTTCACAACAAAAGATTATTTGATGAGGATTAACACCACAAGAGGTCTAAAAATACTAGTTTGTTGTTCTTATGAGTTCTCTTGGGAAGTTAAAGACAAAAAATTAGTTATCACCAAGAGCCAGTTTAGTTTAGGCACACCAAATGAAACAGAGTCGAAATATTTATTTAGAGTAAATAATATAGGTAAAAACTCAGACTAAGCTGTAGCATTATGACTGCTAAAATAAGATATATCAAAAATTGAAAGTTAATATATTATGAGAACATGACTATATAATGATTCAATACCATTCGGCCCATACTCACTGTTTTTTTTAAACCCACATAAAAATAAGTTTGTTTGCACTATAACATTAAAAAAATCTTGGATTTTATTTTGTGCAGTAATATATTCTTTGTTCTTGTTTAGTTTTGTTTGGTACCGGTGAATCAAACTCACAACCTTGTGCTCACCAAGCAGGTGCTTACACTGCTGAGCTAAATCCCTGGCCCCTAGAGTAATATATGCTTAATGTAATGCTCATGCTTCATTTTTAGAAAGAATTCATTGTGTCCAACACCATAAGTAAAGACAAAACAGCAAAGGAGACTATGCCACATTAGCAAGTGCAACGTTCCTGAAGACCTTTTTGGTATTTTATATAGGAGAGGTGAACTACATTCAGTATAAATAGCATTATACATGTAATACAATTAATTACAGAGCACATAAATATTTTTTCATGATGGATGGTGGCTTTTTTATATGTTGATTTCACAGAAGTGGAAAATTCATCTTTTTGGCACAGCAATCAATAATAACCAGAGAATTCTTATTCAAAATTCAATCAAGCTTGTAGAATGTCATAATTACTGTTAAGATGCTATACATGTCTTTTGGGGAGAGATGTTGTTCCATTTCTAATTAGTTCAGAAAGTATCCTATTACATGCTATAAAGATTTGAAATAATTAAAGTAACTAGACATAGAATAGATTCAACAGGTATAGATTGCCACAAGATAATACGTGTTTCATATAGTATATGCAGTGCTCAGCCTGGGGAGATAACAGCCAAAATGGACTTTTGACCCTTACAATAGAAATTAAAAGGTATTTTGTTAAGTAGGATTTCAAAGCTTATAAAAAATGTATGTTCTGCATTAACATATTTACAGCCATAAATGTATTAAAGCATGGTATTATGAATCACATCATTGTTCTCAACTGTGTGAAATGTATATAACTCATTAGCTATTGATCCTGCTGAAATCTTCAATGTGCCGAGGAAGTAGTAGTGTGAAAGTACCTGACTACAGTCAAGGGATAAACCTCAAAAACAGTTTAAAAAATAATGATGTTACACAAGCTTTAAAACAGTAGCTCACTTAGCTTCCTCTATGTTGACTAATAAGTTAGATTTTTTCCTTTATTCCTCTAAAACATGCACAGGGACTAGGAGTTTTGTACTTTTTTCTTGCTACTAACTTTATTCTTGAGTGTAACT
>PVJX010029022.1:0-23377 GCA_004027295.1 Dolichotis patagonum | reverse complement strand
ATAGATTTATATTTATATAGCTTATCCATATTGCATTTCAATCATCATTTATCATCTGTCATTATTTGTGCCTGAATTTCAAATTCATCTGTCATTTTTTTAATATTTAATTTTTATTGCATTGCTTATAAGTTGGTTTTCTTTTACCTTGAAAGATGAATGAATGTGGAAGTTTTCAACTACATATTAAATTCTGTTGATTAGTTAATATACTTAGAATCATTCTTAAATCTATATTTATACATATTGATACATTTATTGAGAAAGAATAACTTCCAATTCCTTTTTAAATTAAATAAATTGTTATGAATATTTTGTCTTTACTTTCTCCAGATTTTTCTTGCCAGTGACTAGGTTTCTTGAATGGCCTCAAATTTATATGTTGTTTTAGTTTTCTTTTCTGTTCTCTTATGCAACAATCATAACAGTTATATATTCCTATTAGAAATAGTTCATCCTAACCCATAAGCACCTAATGGCATTTTAAAATACGGTTAATGAAAGTGAACTGCAACCTACATGCTAATGGAAAATGTTAAGTAAACTGTAGCATACACCATAGGATGGAATGCCAGGCTGAATCTGCAATAAAAGTAGTGACTATGTGAAGACAATAGATGACAATAGTCAGTTAGCTTGACTGCGATGATCATTTTGCTATGTATATGTATATATCAGGACATCATGTTCTACACTGTAGTACTATTTAAAAACTGTTAAAAATAGTACTCCAAACTCATAGTTTTCTAATTATTTACTATATTTACTATTATCTGTTCTATTGAGGTCACTTGCTTCTTTTGTATCTATGTAAGTGCTTCATGGTAGGCTACCATGTTTTCCTTCCAAACTTCACAACCAGTGATGTTACATCTGTATACTGAAATTGGCTATGGTAAGAATCTTTACACTACAGGAACCAGTACACACCATAAATCAGAGCCTGGTGTACTAGTATTGTTTTTTATTTTTATTTTTCTGTCTAAATGAAGTGAAGGAAAGTGTCACTGTTGCATATTAAACTTAAACATGCATTTTCAGTGTTAAATTGTGAATATCACAAAAAAGGAAATAGCCTGCCAGTAATCAAAACTGTTATCTGAATCAACAAAGAAATCATTGACAAGTTAGTGACATTTTTACATGTGTTTTTCTTGTTCATTTCCATAGTTCTCATTACAATAATAAAAATACTAGCCAAATTTCATATTGACATCACCTTTGTAGACCTGACTATAAACCATTTACCAGCACACCAACACACTGTATCAATACCCCAGTTATACACCATGTGGATAAATTTCTATACCTATCTTTTACTACCAATGTGTAAGGAATAGGAATGCAATACAGAACTAATTTTAAAATTTTATTAGGCAAAGCTATAAAATAGAGCAAGAATAAAAGGACAAGAGCAATTCCTATACTACAATATCACTGCCTGAACTTTTGCAATGGTGAATTCCTTATTTATTGGAATTCATTCCTAGATATAAAAATCAGAGCTGCTGCTTGAAGCATGCTATGTTTCTCATAGGGAAAGCTGCTAAGTAAATGCCAGGTTTTCCAGCTTGTTTAGATAAACCCCATTTATGTCAAATTCTAGAGTCATTTATTATAAAGAGAGAGCTTTTGCCAAATTCACCAGTGAAGTTTTCTCCCTCACTGAAAATGAATATGCATGCAAAAGTGTCTCTCATAGTTATTTCCTCTTCACTGAACACAATTCCATTTTACTTAGAAGAGTTCAGTCTTGCTTCCAGGAATCATCATAATTCCAAAGATCACTTTATCCAGGAAAAAAAATTAGATTGCACCAAGATATTTCCTTCCCTTTTAGAGTCTACTCTATGGATATGAGTGATAGAATAAAATTTTTTTCCATTTCAAATACAGAAGCTTTAAATGCCAGGTGGCCTTCAATGCGATGTTACAATTCTTTGCTAGATGCCCAGGATACTGGTGTGGCTTCAGAACAATTCTTTGTGTTTGTACAGCTTAAAATATGTTTTCATATACATCCCATTGGAGCTCACAATGGACTTCCTAAGGTGTCAGTCTACCAGCATTTGTTTAGAACCAGCAGAACCAAGAGTTACTTTCAAATTTGAACATAAAAAAATTGGATGATGTTGCCAAGGTACAGAAAAGGGAGTTCCTAAAAGACAGCTTTTAGCACAACTTCTAAAATGGAATCGAGTGATTAAGGAAGGTCTGTGCCCCCAGAGAGCAAACTGTATTTTGTAAACTTAAGTTGTTCTTCGACTGACTGGCCCTCGATTCCTTTTGTTGCCCTTATCTGGCCTGCTGTATAGTGTAGGGTGTGGACCGTTGAAGGTTTTGCTTACCAGCGTGTCACGTCAGTTGGTTTCGACAGGATCTGAAAAATAAAGGAACTCGTGAGAGATTGGAGAATAGGAAAAGGACATTCCAGGGTTCCTTTCTCTCCTCAAGGCTCAGACACTCAACCACAAGTGTTCATTCTAGCCAACCTTTTCCATATACAGAATTGCCTTTTTTTAACTAAAATTCTTAGGATCTGAGCTTTATCTTGTTAATTAAAAAACAATATCATGCAATGTCTGAGTCCATTATGATACATACAGGGTGATGAGAGGACTCACAGTCTGTTCTAGAAAAGGAAGGCTTGTCAGAACAAGGTTAATGACATGGTGGCACATGCCTCACACCTGTTTTCAGTGCTCATGGATTCCTTACCATTGTCCTAAAGTCCTGGGGTTCCCTAAATGTCAGCTGAAGGAAGTAGTGTTTAGTGCTACTGTTCCTGAATCTTGTCTCAAGTAATGCAGAGTTGTATCAGGTTGGAAACCAACTCCACTAATGATTAAAAGTGTTTATTCATGAAACGGCTTTGCTTTCTCAAAGCTGGATGATAAGCATGGCACCAGAGCCAAGATGTCAGACTATAAAGCATCTCAACGTTTTACCAGAGCAGTACTTTATGTTTATTACCTCTGCAAATGTGTGTGAAATATACACCACTGCCTTTCATCAATACCATTTTCATCAGCACCACAAGCCAATTTGATAAGCTCTGTTCATCAGCCCTATCCCTTTGACTGTTTCCTTTCCCAAAGGGAAACACAATCCATCTTTAACCATTCAGATATTTAAGATTCCTTTATGTGTAGTCTCAGTTCATTATGAATAGAATACATTCTATTCATCTGTTCCATTTACTCTGGTTATGCACTGGATTGGATTTAAGATGCAATATCTCATTGTAATTTTAGTCAGGAAATAGTTTTTCTCAGTGTTGCGTAAACTATCTGAGGCTGGAATTTCCTTCCTGTGGGTGGTACATATCAAAACCTGTTAGGACTCAACAGCTTTGCCTAGATGAATGAACCCCATGTAACACAATCGTAAGCAATGACCTAGGTGTTAGTTTAGCAGAGAGAGAGCCCCCTGATAATTCACACCAAAGGAGGCACATTTCCCAGCACTCATGACAGTGACATTCTGCACTTGAACTTGCCTGTATTGCTGTAACACTGACAGAGTAATTGTTGGAGAAAACATGTCATTTTTTGTCAGTATAAATAGGAAATGAGGTGATACTGTAGTTTAGAATAACTGCATCATAATCTGGAAAGACAGAAAAGTGATTTTAAAGTGCTCTTTCCTGTTTCTTGTTTCCTTTCTAATGTTAAAGGTATATGTATTGTTATAATGTGTGTATCCCAATTAGATATCATGACTTGATTCAAAAGCATGACCAAGTTAAGGTGGCCAGAGTTATTGTTCTTGGAATTAGTAACTACCATCTGTTAAGCACTTGCTACTTTCTTACCCAAGTGCTAAACACATTTATACATTATCTCAGTTAATTTCATTTTTCTGGCACAAATAAGAATGATCACTGCCCCATTTTGTAGGTATAAAAGCTGAAAATCAGGAATTTCAAATGTATTCCCCAAACCCTTTCTAAAATTTAGCTTAATAATTGAAATTAAAAAGAGGTTCCCTGTTTCCAAGCACTACAGTCCTTTGTCATTATTGCTTCCTTTTAATGGGTCAATATAGCAAAAAAAAGTGTCAATAATTCACATTGACTAGAAAGACACAGTTAATGATTATAAAATCAAACAATCATTCAAACTTCCTTGCATACATAGACTTATATTTTTCAAAGTTATTAAGAGGAATAAGAAGTTACATATTCATGAGAATACTAATTTTTCTAGGCAATATGAATTCCCTACATAGAAAAACATTGAGACAGCACTCTTACTTGAAATTTCTTCCTGGATAGCTGGCTGTGCTATATGCTAAATGGACCTGCCTGATTCAACTTCTGAAATGCTTTGGACATGCGTTCCAATAAATTTGAGTATACAACTTATGTTATATAAATACTGAAGTTAGATAATTTTATTACCACTAAAAATAGCAGCTGAAAAAAGAAAGATATTTTGTTACTCCATTGACAGACACCCCTTAAAAAATGCTTTGGTTTTTTCCTTCCTTGGTCCCGAGGACCCTATTTAGTTATATTGGACATGAGAGGGAAGGCAAAGCATTGAGCTTTAGATATTGATTTAAACTCATCAAGCCATAGCAATTGTCCCCTCGGTAAAACTGAGCTTTTTGAAGCTGTAATTTGCCAAGTTTTTGTCTGAAGGGAGAAATACAAAACTATCTCTGTGCTAAGAAACACTCTCTGTGGTATGGCATAATTTGTGCTCTGCTCTCTTCCTTCTGTAAATAAATTAAAATACTGAAATGTAATCTAAAAGGCATTGTCCTGTGTAATAAAGACATAACATGCAGGTAGCCCAATCAATCTAGAAAGCACCATGACATTATTTGAGTCTTACCATCTTTAACAAAGTATTTACATGCACTAAGTTTGAGATTTATTTCTGATTGATTTTTATATGTTTACAGATCATTTCTGGGTTCTGCTAAAGGGAGATATTTGTTTTAATGTCTTTGCATGTTGTTTTCTATTCTGAATAAATATTAATTGTTCTTTTATCATCTTTGTGAATTGGAGAACTGATTCACCAATGGCCAAAAAAATCCATAGGATTTAAACAAAGCTTTCTGAGAATAATCTAACTTAATAAAATTTTTAACCTTCTACAATTCATTTGAAAGCACCAGCACAAGAATTTCTACCTCATTTTCCCCCCAAAGCTCCTATTATACATGGGTAGAAGGCTGTCCTTTCCATGCATATGAGGACTATTAGAACATCTTCAGCTCTGCTCCCCTAAAACCTATCGAGGCTGTCTCTTCATAACTTTGCCTGGAACTGATGTGTTCCTTCCTGTCAGACACAAGGCCCTGGTGGCTAAGCCAAAATAAAAAGTCCACTTAGCAGAGTGAATCTATATAGTCAAGTCTGCTATCACTCACACTCACTGGCAAACTTTTATAGTAGTGTACTTCACCTCCAAATACTCACTTCCTTGCCTGCTAAGAAAGAAAAAGAAAGCAAATACTCACTTCCTTGCCTGCTAAGAAAGAAAAAGAAAGCAAATACACAATTATTTTAAGAAACATTTATTAGAAATCCGTACTCTTCTTAGCACACATAATAGAGTCATTAACAGCCTTTAGCTTATAAAACTTATATATTGCTAGCATGAAAATAACTAGAAAGAGCTCATAAATGAATGCATAATAAACAAACAGTGGTGTGTGTTAAGAAGTGCACAGATAAAGCCCCTGAGATACCAGTGCAAGCTGGTCATCTCTAAGAACAGTTCTCAGAGTGAGGGTGGGAGCAGAGAAAAGAGCACCTGTGAAACCAACGGCGAGCTGAGTACCAGTGGAGGAGCAGCATGCACAAGGCTTTCAAGCAGGAGAAGTTATGATTAGAGGCCTGAAAGAAAGCGAGGAATGACTACAGCACAGAGAATGAGTGGGGCAGGGGCTTCAAACACTACTGGAAGAGGAGAAGTATGAGCTATGGGGGTGTGGGCTTGACCCTCAGTCCAGCCTTGAAAAGAGTTTTAAGCAAAAACATATATGATCAGACAAGCAGTTTTCAAAAAGATTGCTGAGTACCATGTAGGAAACCTATTTACAAAAGTCAAGGGCAGAAGATCTCAAGAAAGTTGCACTTGTACTTAAATATGCTGTGTAGAGAAGCTGACATTTATGCTTCTCTTTAGCATCAATTTTGACTTTCAAAAGAGTAAACTCTGTGGAGCACCTACAAAACAGGGAAGGGTGTCTATTTGCAACACAGAGTAGGATTGGCTTCCTAATATTTTCCTTTCTGTTTCTTTTTTTAAGCAACAACTTAACCAACATAAAGGTTGGCATAAGAGTAAGATTTAAATGAAAAAGCAAGACTTGATTTAGCATTAATTTAACATTTGCTAGCTACCTATGAAGGGTCAGGAACTTTCCTGGGTGCTAAGGTAAGGTGATACTTTCTATTACAAGTCAGATTAACAGGAAAGTTCAACCTAAAGGATTTCAGTAGACAGAGTTACACAGGTTGGAGGTAAGTGTAAGATGACAAGGAATCATTGTGGAGACTGGGGATAGCATTTTTTTGGAGAAAAAGACCCTAACCCTCCCCTTTCACAAACTCCAAGACAAGATCAGGATATAAAAGACATGTCCAGAAGCAAAAGCATTCCTATTTTCTCACCTATGAGGCAGTTAAATGTCTAAAACCAAAGGAGGTTTTCAACTCTGAGATTCAGGCTCCATGTTGTAAATTTCATTTCCATAGCTGTCCTCCATGCTACAGACTACTCAAGTTTGTGGATGGTGACTTGTGGATATCAGAGTTCTGTCTACAGAGTTCAGATAGTCAAAACACCTGAAAAATTATTGCCAAATAATAAATTTATACCATGTATACTAAAATAATAACATGAGTAAGAGTATTTTTATTGTAAAGCTTCCGGAGTGCCTACTTAAATGCTCCAGTTATAGAGAATTTGCCATGCAAAAGACACCAGTATGTTTATATGTTTATATAATTAGTTGATTCAATCCTAAATTAAGCTTGTGTGTTAGCATTCATAACCCACTCCATAGGTGAGGAGCTATTGCCTAGAAAGGATAAATAACTTCTTGAGGTCAGATAAGATTTAAAGAAGTGCTAACTTTTAGCTTACAGGTACTGCAATATTTAGGACTGTTTAAGGATGCAGAGATTGTAAGTTCTGTTTCTCTCATACACTGACACAAGTTAGCTCTTTATCTCATGAGTGATTCAAGTTTCTTACAGGTGGTAGCAACAAAGCCAGAGTAACTTCTGCCATCGATAAATTCAGTCATGACATTTTCCTATCAGCAATAATCATTTAAAAGTTTAACTTGAAACTTTTTTTAAAAGCATACACAAATAATTTTAAACACTGAAATCTTATCAAATAAAAGACATTCTTTTCTTGCTATTACTGCTTTGACTGGCTGAAAGCCCAAATAATACTATTTTTCAGGCATAATCCCTCAGAAAAGAAGAAATTTTCCCTACAGGGTAAATGCTTTGGAGAGTGCTTCTTTCCAGCTGAGTGCTCAGAAGCCTCAGTCTCCTGCTGAAAACTACACACTAAGAGGAAAAAAGGGGGCATTAAAGAACCCTGAGACAAATAACCAAGTAACTGAGGAGGTGGGGAGAAAACAGAAGTCATCTTACAGGACAAGATTTTATTTTGCTAAAGAATAATAGGCCTAATTACTAATTGTATTCAGTTCCTTAGTTTTCAGAGTGTTTCAAAATTCATGCATTATTCCACAGGAGACTTCAAATAGTCTTCTGAAACAATTGGGATAGGATTAGACCCATTTTTCTAATACAAAACTTAAAGCTACAAGAAATTAAACAGTTTTACTCAGACTACAATTGTTGAAATGAAGTTGGCACTCACATGTTGGTCTTCTGACATATTTCTATTTTATTTATCTTACCTGCTTCTGGAGTGATAACTTTGGCTGTCCGTAATCATTAGAGTTTTCAATAGTTTGTTTTCTACTTTCCTTAGTAAAAGGGAAAAGAAAAACAAAGTATCAAAACAAAAGCCAGACAAACATTATTTGAGTTAAAGAAAAATCATTTGCAATGATCTGTTCAAAATTCTGATTACAGTTAGAATTGTGAGCTGTTCCCTTCTGCTATGATAGAGTGAATGTTACCACTAACCCTCTCTAAATGTATGAACATATGTTTATTGACATTGGGCAACAGTCAGCACATGTTTGGAAAACATGATATTATTAACATGTAAATTCTCCTCCAAAACTATCAACACAATTCCAATAAAAATTACAGTAGGCTTCTTTGTGCAGACAAACTGACTCTAAAGTTCATATGAAAATATAAAAGTTCTAGAATATCCAAGGATATTTTGAAATGCAAAGGAAAGGAAAGTTGGAAGTTTGTGCTATCTTATTTCAAAACTTACTATAAAGGTAATTTTATGTTTCATGTGTGTTTATAGTTTTGGTTTTTTTAGTCATACAACTGTCATACTTGAGTAGGAATAGACATGTAGAAAAATGGAACAAAATAGAGAGTTCATACACATACAGAAATAGACCCATGAAAAAAGCCAATTGATTCTTAACAATATCAAGATTAATCAGTTGAAAAGCAATTCTCTTTTTAAGACTTTATGATTAAACAATTGTATACCTATATAAAACATATTAGCCTCAATCCCTTACCACCTACCAGCAAAGTAACTCAAATGAGATATAGATCAAAAATTAAAGTGCATAATATATAATTTCTACCAAAAAGTAGGAGAAATTTTTGACCATCTGAGGCCTTAATTTCTTAGGGAAAACAAAAAAAAGGAGTACCTATAAAAGTAAAAACTGACATATTAGACTGTATCAAAATTAATGAAACTGCTTCCCAAAAGACAGGAATGAAAACTTAAAAATTCTAGTCAACAACTTGGAGAAAACATTTGCAGTATAGATACTGAGAATGAATTTGTGTTTATATCATATAAAGAATGCATATCTCTATATTTGAAAAAAACCACATAATCCAATAAAAATAGGCAAAGAATCTGAATGCGAATTTTACATACATCTATCTGTGACCAAAAGTAACTGAAAAAGATACTCAGAATCTTTAGTTATTATGGAAATGCATAATAAAATAATGAAATACGCCTAATAAAACAGCTAAAAATTTCTAAAAGTGGTTACAGCAAGTATTGGTGAGGGTGTAGAATGATACAATCTCTTCCAATTGCTGATGGAGTGTAAAATGGTACAACCACTTTGAAAAGCATTTTATCCACATCATTCAAAGCTAAACATATATGTATGTGCATGTAATATTACCTAACAATGACACATGTATGTTATCCAAGATGAATGCAAACTCATTTCTACACACATATGTACACAAGTGATCAGAACAGTATTAGATTAGAAATGTCACACGTGTTTAGCAATAGAAGAAAGAATAGACAAGTTGTGATATACTTTCATAATGGATTAGTAACCAGCAATAAAAAGGAGTAAACTAGTGAATAGTGAATGAAGCAGTGCTTCTTAACACTCTACCCAAAACACTGAGGGGATTAGCCTGGCTGAATAGACTGTGACCATTTATAACAAACAAAGGGGGCAAGAACTCACAATTGCAATGATGCAGAACATAACGAAGCATAGTGGTTTGTACTAACCATCTGGTAAACTCCACCTGGGTGCCACCCATGGTCCTTATAAGTCACACCACCTGTAGAGTCTTCCAGATAGTCCATGTTTATTTCAGCTCTCCACACAACCCTCTCTACCTGTACTTGGTACTCCCTATAATAACATAGGCAGATTGTGCAAAAGGTCAAACAAACAACCCACTCAGCCTTGCTGAGCTGGAAGGAGCCAGTTTACCTTGAACACCTGAGGACATACTCCTAAGGAAAAGTGCAGCTCAGCACCTGGCCCTGCTTTGCAAGATCAAGAGAAGGCATCTAGTAAGAAGATGCCCTACAGAGGGAACAAGAGAAATGTACTAAGTGCATCAACAGGAAAGTACCGGGAAGCATACAGAATCCTTAGTATGGCTTGGTGGGGTTGCCAGTCGGTATCTTTTGAAGTCACTCCCTGAAGACTGGACGAGGTGAGGTTCAGATGCTAATACACTAGTGTATAACTTCAAGGAACAGAGAGAGAGAGAGAGAGAGAGAGAGAGAGAGAGAGAGAGAGAGAGAATAAAGACAAGGGAAGGAAGAGAGGGAGGGAGAGGGAGAGAAAGAAAAAGAGAGAACACCAAAGGAATATAATAATTTTCAACTGACTTCAAATAATTAGAGATCTGTAAATTGCTGACAGAAATTTTCAAAATAATTATTTCAAAAAGCAGAATGAGGTACAAATGAACACAAATAGACTGTTCAGGAAAATGATATATGAAAAAAATGGAACAATGACATAGAAGTCAAGAAAAAACAGAACCGAATTTTGAACATAAGTACAAAGAAAAGCATTAAAAATTCATTGTAAAGACTCAGAAGTGCCTCAGTCAAGCAGAACAATATTTTAGCTCAAAGACAGGTGATGGGAAATTTCCAATCACAGAAGATGAAAGAATGGAGGAATAAAGCAGGTCCATGGAATTTATGAGACATCATTATATGCACCAACATATAAAAGTTGGAATTCATAGAAGCAGAAGACAGAGAGAACAATGAGCTGAAAGCTTAAATAATAAAGAGAAACTTCACTTGGTAGAGACCTGGGTTCACCAAGGTTTAAAATCCAAAATTGAACTAACCCAAACCAGATTACATCAAAACATACTATTCTAAAATTATCAAGGTCAGTCTGGGCTACATAGTGAGTTCAAGGTCAACCTGGGCTACATAGCAAGACCATGTCTCAAAATAAAATAAACTTATTGAAAGTCAAAGACAAAAGGAGAATCATAAGCACAGTAAACATATCAAACATGAAAACATAAAACATAAAATTCTCCTAGCACCTTTCTCCATAAGAATTTTTAAGAGACCTGCCTTAGAAATTGGGGCAGAAAAAAACTGTGACTATTTTTGTAATATGCTGAATCAGACCCTGAATAAACAAGACAATCAACCAGAAAGAACCAAGGTGGAGGCATCATATTTCCCAACTTTATAATGTGTTTCAAAACTACAGTAATTGAAACAGTATGGTACTAGAGTACAAATAGAAATGTGTATATATTTATACATATATATTTATGTATGTATATGTCAGAGTACAGAATATAGAAATTAATATGCACATTTACAGTCAAGTGTTCTACAAAAAGTGTAACAAAAACACGCTATACTACATTCACAGGGTAGATGGTTCTTTCAACAAAGGTTTGGAAAAGTGAAAATCTACGGCAAATATCTAAGTGATTCTTATCTTACAATGTATAAAAACTAAAAATAATCAACTCAACATGGATTAAGCATTAAGATGTGAAAGCATCGAACAACTAGGAGAAAACACAAGGCAGAAAACTCTTGCATATTCTTGGCAAATACTTTTTAATATGAACCCAAAAGCACAAACAACCAAATCAAAAATAGAAATCTAACATACAGCATGGTGACTACCACTAATAGTAGTATATTCATAATATTATTTTTTAAATTTTATTTATAGAGAGAAAAAAACAACAACAAAACAGAAAAAAGGGAAGCAACAATACAGAATTCCAAAGGAAAATAAAGAAAAGAATGAAAAATAAAAACCACTAAGAAATAATTACTTGATAAATTACATACTGTCATCTTGGAAATAGTTGTTCAAGTTACAAAATTAAAGCATCCAAAGTACACATTCAAACAGTGAGACTATTAACAGTTCTGCTCCACGACCTAACAAAAATAGTAATATGGTCATCTATCTTACACACTTAAACATACATGCAGATATATCCTTTAGAGCACTTTCTTTTCCTCTTTTTTTTACAGTAGCAATTACACACTTTGGGTTTTATTACTCCTACAGTTCTTATTACTTTTTATACTACAGACACAATGTGATAGTTATAAATACGACTCATTTATTTGACTAATGAGGATAGTCTCAAGTTGTCTCCATTTCCCTAGGAAGGCCTCAAGATCATCATTTTACATAGCTGAGTAATACTCCATTGTATAAAAATACCACATCTTTTTCATCTGCTCTGCAGTTGAGGGGCATCTTGGTTGTTTCCAATATTTAGCTATGACAAATTGTGCTGCTATAAACATGGGTGCACATATATCACTGTGATATGAACTTTTCAGTTTTTCTGGGAAAATACCCAGGAGGGGAATAGTTGGGTTGAATGGAGCTTCCAGTCCTAGTCTTCTGAGAATTATCCATACTGATTTCCATAGTGGTTGCACCAGTCTACACTCCCATCAACAGTGGAGCAGTGTTCCTTTTTCCCCAGAGCCTTGCCAATGTTTGTTATCAATTGATTTCTTGATGGCAGCTATTCTTTCTGGTGTGAGATGATATCTCAATGTTGTTTTAATTTGCATTTCTTGAATGACCAGTGATGGTGAATATTTCTTCATGTATTTGTTTACCATTGTATATCTTCATCTGAGAACTGTGTGTTCATCTCAGATGCCCATTTTAGGAGAGGGTCTTTGAATTTGGGTGACTTGATGTTTTTCAATTCTTTAAATGTTTTTGATATAAGTCCGTTGTCTGAGGGGTTGCTGGCTAAAATTCTTTCCCATTATGTGGGTTTTCTTTTCACTCTATTAGTGATTTCTTTTGAAGTGCAGAATCTTCAATAATATGAGATCCCAGGTGTTGATTCTCTGAAGTGTTTTCCAAGAACTTTGTGTTTTGTGCATGAATTATCTGCCTACCCCTATGTCTCCAAGACTTCTACCTACCTTATCTTTTAGTAGATTCAGTGTTTCTGTTTTAATGTTTAGGTCTTTGATCCACTTAGACTTTAGTTTTTTGCATGGTGATAGGCATGGATCTAGTTTCAGTCTTCTGCATGTGGAGAGTCAATTTTTCCAACACTATTTATTAAAGAGGCTATACTTCCTCCAGTGAACATGTTTAGCCCCTTTGTCAAATATCAGGTGCCTGAGTGTCTTTGTACTTATACTTGCATCTTCTAATCTGTTCCATTGATCTTCAGGTCTATTTCTTTGTCAGTACCATGCTGATTTTATCATTGTGGCTGTGTAGTACAGTTTCATTTCAGGAATTGACATGCCTCCTGCCTTGCTTTTATTGCCCAGAATTGCCTTTGCTATTCTAGGTTTCATCTGGTTCCAAATGAATTTTAGGAGTGTTTTTTCTAGATTTGTGAGGTATGTCAATGGTATTTTGATTGGGATTGTATTAAATCTGTATAACAATTTTAGTGGTATGGCCATTTTCACAATGTTAGTTCTTCCTAGCCAAGAGCAAGGAACATCCTTCCATTTTCTAGTATCCTCTTCAATCTCCTTTTTTAGCATAGGATAATTTTCAGCATATAGGTCTTTTATATTCTTAGTTAGGTTGATTCCTAAGTATTTCATTTTTTTAGATGTTATTGTGAAGGGCAATATTTCCATACTTTCTCTCTTAATGTGTTTTTTGTTTGTGTATAGAAATGCTATTGATGTTTGAGTGTTAACTTTGTAGCCAGCTACACTGTGGAATTTGTTTATTACTTCTAGTAGTCTTTTAATGGAGTTTTTTGGGTCTTCTATATAAAGTATCATGTCATCTGCAAATAGTGATAATTTAACTTCTTCCTTACCTATCTTTATTCCTTTTATTTCTTTCTCTTGTCTGATTGCCCTACCTAGCATTTCCAGAACTATATTGAAAAGGAGTGGTGATAGTGGACATCCTTGTCTTGTTTCTGATTTTAAAGTGAAAGCTTTCAGTTTTTGTCCATTTAGTATAATATTGGCTGTTGGTTTGTCATAGATGGCCTTTATGAGGTTGAGGTAGACACCGTGTATTCCAAGTTTCTGAAGGGTTTTTATCATGAACATGTGTTTGACTTTGTCAAAAGCTTTTTCGGCATCTATTGAGATGACCATGTGGTTTTTGTTTTTGTGTCTGTTGATGTGGTGTATCACATTTATTGATTTGTGTATGTTAAATCATCCCTGCATTCCTGGAATGAACCCCACTCGGTCATAATGTATATCTTCTTGATGATTTGCTGCATTCTATTTGCTAGTATTTTATTGAGAATCTTTCCATCTATGTTCATTAGTGAGATTGGCCTATAGTTCTCCTTTTAGATTGGGTCTTTCTCTGGTTTTGGTATCAGAGTAATACTTGCCTCCAGGAAAGATTTAGGGAAGATTGCTTTCTTTTCAATTTCATTGAAGAGTTTAAGGAGCATTGGCATCAAATCTTCTCTAAATTTCTTGTAGAATTCAGCCATGAATCTATCAGGATCTGGGCTTTTCTTTGTTGGTAAGTTTTTTACTACATTTTCAATTTCAATAGCTGATATTGGGGTATTCAAAATTGCTATATCTTCTTGGTTGAGCTTTGGTAGTTCGTATGTTTCTAGAAATCTTTCCATTTCCTCTGTGTTTTCCTCTCTATGTGAGTAGAGACTTTCAAAGTAGTTATTCATGATCTTTTGAATTTCCATGAGATCTGTGGTAATTCCCCGCCTTTCAGTCCTTATTGCGTGAACTTGGGGTTTTTTCTTTTTCTTTATAAGGTTAGCTAGAGTTTTGTCAATTTTGTTTATTCTCTCAAAAAAACAGCTTTTTGATTCATTAATTCTTTGTACTGTTTTTTTTTTAGTTTCAATTGCATTGATTTCTGCTCTAATCTTTACAATTTACTCTCTTCTATGAGCTTTGGGTTTAACTTGCTTTTTTTTTTCTAGATGCTTGAGATGAAGCATTAGATTGTTTATTTGTGCTCATTCTGTTTTCTTGATATGATATTTTATTGGTATATATTTCCCTCTTAAGATTGCTTTAATTGCATCCACAGATTACAATATGTTGTTTCTGCATTTTCATTGAATTGTAGGTACTGCTTTATTTCTTCTTTAATTTCATTTGTAGCCCACTGATTGTTCAGAAGGTTGTTACTTAATTTCCATACATTTATGCAGGTTTGCAATTTCTTTTGCCATTAATTTCCAATTTCAGTGTGCTATCACCAGATATTATACATGAGATAATTTCAATACCTTTGTATTTACTTAAGAATGTTTTATGGGATAATATATGATCTATTTTGGAGAATGTCCCATGTGCAGCTGAGAAGAATGTGCATTCTGATGTGGTTGGGTGGAACATTCTGTAAACAACTACTAAGTCCAATTGCTCACAAATATGATTTAGTTCTATTATTTCTTTGCTGACTTTTTGTCTAGTTGATCTATCTGTTTGTGACAATGGGCTATTAAGGTCCCCTGTAATAATTGTGCTCTTGTGTATTTGGTTTTTCATGTCCTTTAGTATCTGTCTTACATAGTTGGATGCTCCTGTGTTTGGTGCACATATATTTATAATTGTTAGTTCTTCTTCTTGGATTTTTCCATTTATGAGTATGAAGTGACCTTCTTTGTCTCTTTTAATCATTTTAGGTTTTGAAGTTCACATTGTCTGCAAATAGAATAGTTACCCCTGATTTTTTCTGGGTTCCTGTTGCATGGAATACTGTTTTCCATCCTTTGACTTTCAATCTATGTGTTTCTTTTTGAGTCAGATGCATTTCTTATATACAGCATATTGTGGGATCCTGTTTCTTGATCCATTTCATCAATCTTTTTCTTTTGTTAGTTGAATTAAGCCCATTTATGTTTATGGATATCACTAATATGTACTGGCTTGACTTTGTCATGTTGTGTTCCTATTGCTAGTTTCCTGCTTTTCTCCTTTGTTTAATTTCTTCTCCAGCCTCGTGATTTCTTTCTGTTGTTTTTCTGGAGATTGTGGTCATTTTTATCTATCTAGGATGTTCTTCAGCACTCTTTCTAAGGTTGGTTTGGTGGACATGAATTTCTTCAGTTGTTCTTTGTCATGGAAGTATCTTGTTTCTCCACTAAATTTGAAAGACAGTTTTGCTGGGTACATCAGTCTGGGTTGAAAGTTGTTTTCTTTTAGGGCTTGAAATACTTCACTCCAAGCTCGTCTTAACCTGAAAGTTTGTGCTGAGAAGTCTGCTGTGTTTCCAATAGGCTTTCCTTGATAGGTGAGTTGTATCTTTTCTCTAACAGCTTTTAGTATTCTGTTTTTATGCTGTATGTCTGAGATAATTATTATATGTCTCAGTATAGGTTTATGTTGGTTATGACTGTTTGGCAATGTATATGCCTCACTTATTTGTATATATCCCCATGTTTGGGAAATTTTCTGCCATTACTTCTGTGAACAGCTTAGATATGTCCTTTTCATTGTCTCCTGCCTCCTCACTAATGCCTATTACTCTAACATTGATTCTCCTGGAGTCATCTTGTAGCTGCTTGATTGTCATTTCATGCCACTTTGTTGTTTTTATAGGTTCTACCCTTTTAAAATTGCTATCTGTGATTCTGTCCTAAAGTCTGAAATTCTATCCTCAGCTTCATTTAAAAGGCTTTGCAGTATTTCAATACAATTTTTTGTTTCTTGCATATCTCTTTGAATTTATTTCATGGATTCTGCTTATTTTCTGCATTGTTCATTCAAAGTTTCAATCAATCTCCCATGCTCCTGTAATTTTTTTTTATCTATTTCTTCTCTAGCTATGTTGAGCAACTCATTTACTAAGATTGTTACTTTTGTCTTTACATAAGACCTTATTTCTAATTTGAGTTCCTCTATAGCCTCTTGGATTTGTTTCTTTACTTCATTTGCTATTTTTTCAGAGATTTCTGGTGTATGACTTTTAAGGTCCTCTCCTTCTTTATCACCTCTACTTGCTCCTCATGGACTAGATGTTTGGGATTGCATTTTGCCTTTTCATTTAGTCATTTTCACCATTTGGGTAAATTTCTGGTCTTTCTATCCCAACCTTCACAACTTTCTCTAGTGTGTGTTTTAGGGTCTTACTGTGTGGTTGATGTTTGTCGAATTGCTGGGGACCACAATGAAGAGAGATCCAGCCTCCTGAATTCCTCCTACCATGCCTGTTGTGTGAATCCTATATTCTTTCTGGGCCAACTTGCCCAGAAATATTGGTGTAGGGCAACTCATATTTCTTGCTGTTCTTATATCTTCAGGTTATTGCAGGTTACCAGATCTCCCTGGTTATAGTGTTTGTGTCAGCTGAGACCCTACTGTGTCACTGGGGATCTCATAAGTTCTTTTAATTTCCTCTAAGTTTGGGTGGGATGATATTGGCTCACTCTTCAGCCTGTCTAATATTCTCTGTGTGGGGTAGGGGGTTACCCACTCTCTTGCCAGGTTAGCCAAGGTCTTACAGTTGGAGGGAGTTTCACTTCTGCTCCTATTTTCCCACTGCAGACCTCTATTTTATGGGGAAACTCACCACACTGACTGAAGCCTGATGAGGTCTTCTGTTTGGGTGAGGGTTTCCTGACTCTCTCATCCAGCCAGCAAGGTAGTCCACTGTGGTCCAAGTTTCCCATGTTTGCGGTGAATGGGTGGGTCCAGCAGCAACACTTCCAGACAGCTCAGGCCTGTGGCCAGCTTCCTCAATGTTCCTGGAGGAAGGATAGGCCCAGCGGCGGCAGCAGTCCCAGGCAGCTCAGGCCTGCAGTGGGCTTCCATGACATTCCTAGTGGACGGGTGTGCCCAGCAGCCAGGGTCCCAGGCAGCTGAGGCCTCCCACCAGCCTCCACCTATTCACATACTTTAAATTTCACAAGAGTAGATTTTAAATGTTCTTAGCACAAACATACACAAAAAGTAGCTCTAAGAGATAAAGAATGTGTTGGTTACCTTCATTGTAGTAATCATTCCACAGTTTTACATATACAAAATAACATATTGTTCCCCTTAAATTTATATAATTTTTATTTATCAATGATTGTTCAATAGAGTTAGGGCAAGACAAATAAAATGTAGGTGGAGCATATAAAGTGAAAACAATGGTTCAAAAATAAACTTTAAAATTCATAGGGTTATTTTATTTCAAAATTTTACACTTAAATCTGACATCATGCATTAAAAGAAAAATACAAAAAAATGGAAAATGTCACAGTCACTGTTTCCATGCTTTCTGATACTGTTCCATTCTTTATGTTAGTGTGCCTTGTTAAATGTCACTCTTGGGGACATACTATTCCTTTTTCTTTTTATTAATTCAAGTGTGAGAATTGGCATACACATACACCACATCATAACAATTTCAATCTCTTTGCTCTTTCTTTCTTTCTCCCTTTCTTCCTTCCTTCTCCATTCTTTTCCCCATCGTCAAGAGTCTCCCCTCTAGTTTTCTGTCCTATCTCATTTGTGTGTGTGTGTGTGTGTGTGTGTGTGTGCATTTCTTTGTTATATTTCAGATTTCTCATATAAAAGAAACCATACCTATTTTCTAAGTCTGGCTTATATTGTTTTATATGATAATCTACAGTTCTTTCCATTTTTCTTAAAAAGGTATAATTTCATTTTTTGTTACATCTGAAAAACATTCTGTCCCATTTTCTTTATCCACTCATCTGGTTGTGAACATCTAGGTTGTTTCCTAGTTTAGCATTTGTGAATTGTGCTACTATAAACATCGGTATGCATGTATCATTCTACTTAGATGTCTTTAATTGTTTCAAAAATGTACCCAGGAGAGATAGTTAAGTCAAATGGAATTTCTACTGTTAAGTTTTTTTTTTAGGAATCTTCATATTGATTTCCATAGTGGTTGTTTTAGTTTGCATTGCTACTAAAAACATAAGAGATTTCATTTTTGCCACATTCTTGCCAGCATTTCTTGTTTTTATACGTTCTTGATAATTACCCTTATGCCTGAGATAAGATGAAATCTCAGAGTTGTATTGCCCTAAATGCTAAAGATGTTAAATATTTTTTTCATGTACTTATTGGTTATTTTTAATTCTTCTTTAGAAAAGTGTCTGTTAATTTTATTTACTCATGTTTTGATTTGTTTTGGGGTTTTAATTTTCTTGTGTTCCTTATCTGTTGTAGGAAGACATAAGGATTCCTAGGATACAAATTTGGCATTCTTATTTCAAGCATAGATGCATTTTTATTTGTTTCTTGGATGTGATGCTTACATGCCTACCTAGTAGATTGTACACCTGGAAGATCTTGCTAAACATTTCTTTTAACAACCCATGGAAATGTGCTGTTATTGGTGAACCTGTGAAATGAAACAGGACTTTGCTTTGAGCAATGCACATGCATGCACTTGCACACAAACACATCCACACACTGTCAGTTTCTTTTTCTATTAATCCATATTTGCAATACATAGAGATTACATTTATTGTGGGTGGTCAGTACATGTCCACAAAACATCTTAATTATTTTTGCACCCTCTTACCTAATCCTCTCTTCCATCTGTTGATTCTCTTCTCATTTACAAAAGATATATTTCCTTATTTCCTATTATCTTTTATTTTGGTCTTTAATTGATATGCTTTGAGTTTTTTGTGTAAGAGAAATGAGCCAGAATGTCACTTCTTAAAAGTCAAAAATATTTTTGAAAATTTACCGGTTTGCTTATTAGCAAGTTCACAACATTTGGCATATAATTAAAATAAATTGATCTAAGAAATTTTGATATTTATAATCTCATCATCTGTAATAGCTAAAAATGTTTACTTTTACATCTGGGTCAGTATATATCAAATAAAAAATGAGCTACTATTTTTGAGCACTTACAATGTGCCAGCTACCATGCCTAAGACATACTATTTCATTCTCATTTACAGCCAGATTTATTTGCAAAATAGTTTTGTATACTTTTAACAGCAGTTACTGTGAATCAAGTTATTCAATCATATACATGAAGTTTTACAATCATATAAATGAAGTTTTAGTGTTTGAATTTGATACAAATACTAATCTTAGCCATAAGTATCTGCATATTTCAATAGACTGGCCTAAAAGATGAAGCCAACTCAATTTAGCTAAGTTTTTAAGCAAGTTAGTGCCTGGTTGCCTCATCTCCTTTTAAAATGTAGACAAAATAAAGGAGGTATTTTAAATCAAGGTACAAAGTGAGAATGACTTCTATTTGTCACTCAATTCAAAGAACCTCAAAAAGAAACCTGAGCTATCTCTTAGTGCATTTGTGGGCACTAACATATAAACAAATTATCCAGGAAAAAAAGTGCTTTTTAAAAACTACACTAAAGTTATTTGCAAACCATTGCACTTCCAGAGAGGCTGCCAATTTGCAATTGGCATCATATGCATTTTAGTCATTTTTCTGTCACTTGAGTTTCTCCTATAAAACTATCCTTGACTCGAGACTGCTTGAAGTTTAATAATTATTTCTTTTTTCTCTAGACAGAAGATAAGCAATTATGCTTTAAATGATGTTCTTTGATACCCCTCCAGAGGGTTCTTATTTAACCTGGGCAGCACCATATTCATTTGTATGATGATCCTTGCAACCCACTTAGAAATTAGGATTACATAACTAAAATGTAGTTAAATCCACTAGTCTATCATTAGATGGGTATCACGGCTTGAATCTAGATGACTCTACAGCTTCATAGGGTCATAGGTGGGGCTTTTTGGAGGTGACTGGATCTAGGGTTTGTGATGTTGGGATCAAAAACATGATGCGGGATTGATTCATGGTGTGATACTAAGATTAAGGTGCCCTATGGTGCATGTGAGTTGTATCCACCCTAAGGGTGGGTAGCCTGAATAGAATTTAAGGGAGAGAAAGAAGGGTGCTGCTGTTGCTTCTTGTTTGTCCTCATGCATCTCTTGTCACCTGCTGCTTGGTGCCATGAACTGTCTCTCCTTTGTGGCACTAATCTGCCTTGGAGCCAGTCAGCTATGAACGCAAACTTCTACAAACTGTGAGCCAAATAAACCTTTCCCCTTTAACTTTGGGTATATTGTTTCTCAGCAATGATAAAAGTAACTAAAGCAGTGGAATAGTATCCTGTAAAAAGCCTATATCTTATCTTGAATGGAGAGAGATTAGGTACCTTAGAGATAAGGATGACAAAGGTGGGCCTGTGGTTCTCACACAGTGGGAAGGTCCTGGAAGGAAGTCAGAAAGATTTCCTGCTTAGTACTGATTCTGCTACTCACTATAAAATAAATGTGCTTCCTTTCATGACTGACACTATTTTTACCAATTAATTAACAAATTCCCAACTCTAACACAGCAGAAGATTTTATTGTCTCAACCATGTAATCTCAACCTCTACCATTCCTGTAAAAAGCAGCCAAATTCCAACTGCAATTTCCCACCTCTCTTTGTCTGAAAGAAGGTCAGGAATTCTGGTAACTTACATACCTAGAGAATAGCCTTCAACCAGTGACTGATAATCATTATGTACTGCAAACATGTACCAATAAAAATTTCTTGTGTTTAAAAACATTGGTAAATAAATATCTCAGTTTCCATTCCTTTTAAGCTATGAAATTATGAAACTCACTTTCCTCAGTCTTGCTGTTCATTACCAGTATTAAGCTGCAATTGTTCACTGTATTATTTTCTTAAAATGACTACTGTCAAGAAATCAACCAATAGCAAATATTGATGGGGCTGTGGGAAAAAAAAAGAAATTATTGGTGGGAGTGTAATGTTGGTGAAATAGTAATGTGGTTTAAAAAAAATAAAACTAGAGGTTCCATGTTAAAACTAGAGGTTCCATGTTAGAGGTTCCATTTGACCTAGGTATGCTCCTTCTTGATAACTTCTTGAAAGAATTAAAAGCATCATACCACAGCAATATATACACACTCATGTTTACATCCATACATTTATCAATAGCTAAATCTTAGAAAGAGCTCAAATGCTCATCAACCAATGAATGAATACAGAAATTGTGGGGGTTTTTCAATGGAGTAATACTCAGCCATAAAGAAGGATAAAACTGAGACATGTATAAGTAAATAGATGCACCTTGAGTCTATATTTCTAAGTAAAATAAGTCAGGCAAACACATGCAAATATTGACTTTTTTTCTGATATGAAAAAATGAAAGACAAAAATAATAATAGATATCATGAAATAGGAAGAAAATGTCCAAATTAGACAGAAAACTAGGGGGAGGGTGAAGGAGAAAGGAAGAATGGAAATAGAAAGAGCATTGAGAAAATAACTAGAAAAATGGAAACAAATCTTTGTAAATAACTAGAGGAAGACATGTTGAAGGGAAGGGAAGGTGATGGGAATAAAAAAAGGAATCAAGATTTACCACATATGGGTACAAATTCCTTATGATAAATGTGAGATATATATAGATATATATAGATATATATAGATATATAGATATATAGATATATAGATATATAGATATATAGATATATAGATATATAGATATATAGATATATAGATATATAGATGATATATAGATATATAGATATATAACATACCAATAAACTTAATTAAAATATAGATTAAAGAAAATTAATCAGCTTTCTCTTCATCCCTGTCTCATTTCCTCAATCTTTTAGTAACAATTTCCGAACTAAGTACTGGCACATGAACCCTTGTCTCAGAGTCAGCTTCTGTGGAACCCAAACTCACCTCCTGCATTTTGAGTCTAACATTTGCCCTTTAAAAATAAATATAATTCTTCAAGACACCCAATGTGATTTTAATATCAATTAACTAATTTTGTGTTGTTCTTTGCTTCTTTGATCTTTGCCATTTCTGTGCCTAAAGCACTTTTAAGAGTATTTAGCCTGGAAAAATATTACAATCTATGCATAAGCTTTATAATTAAAAAAGCACTAGTGACTTCACCAGGCAGACATATGTAGCTGACCTCAAAATACTCATGTATTTGGTGTATTCATTTTGAGACTTTTCTATCCATGTATGGTTCTATAAATATGTAAATTTTATGCAGAAACAGATCACAAATGCTTCCATATCAATAATTACACTTCTATATTATTGTTCTTAATTGTGGCAAGTTCCATTGCATCATTCTAATATATCATGATTCCAGTATTTTCTAATGCATCATAATTTATTTTAAAAATCTATCATTTTGAGTAAGCATCCTGCCGCCCTGGAAAGTGACTGTGGTCTGGGGAGCTGCGGCCACCCCAGGGCGGGGAAACCAGAAGCAAGAGTGTCTCCTAAACTATCACACATGTTCAAGTTCCAATGGGACACAATGTGGTAGATAGAACCAATGGTAGTGGAACAAAAAAAGCATGGTAGGACTTCTGAATATGTGTGATAGTTCAAACAATTTTTTTTCTTTTTTATCAAAAATGAGATATTATAGTACCCATTGATCATTTTCTGTTATTCGGTTCAGAAAGCCCTATAATTCTTTCACTCTATGTATGGCTTAATACTATTGTGTTATGTTTGATATTATTGTATTTGAAACTATGCTCAACTA
>PVJX010029021.1:0-23313 GCA_004027295.1 Dolichotis patagonum | reverse complement strand
TCTCTCTCTAGAATGTCTTTCAGTATTTCTTATAGGGTTGGATTGGTGGTCATGAATTCCCCTAGTTCCTTTTTGTCATGGAAGCATCTTGCCTCCATTAATTTGTAGGGATAGTTTTGCAGGGCACATCAATCTGGGCTGGAGGTTATTTTCTTTCAAGGCTTGGATTACTTCGCTCCAAGCTCTTCTCAATTTGATAGTTTGTGTTGAGAAGTCTGCCATGATTTTGATGGGTTTTCCTTCATAAATGATCTGTTTTCTTTCTCTGATGGCTTTTAATATTTTGTTCTTGTGTTGAATTTCTGGGATCTTGATTATTATGTGTCTGGGTGTAGCTCTGTTTCGGTTGTAGGTGGCTGGAGTTCTGTATGCCTAATACATCTGAATATCATTTCCTTTTCCTATGTTGGGAAGTTTTCTTTAATTATTTCTGTGAATAGCCTTTATAATTCCTTTGTTTTGACACCTGCTTCTTCATTCACATTTTTTATTCTTAGGTTATACATCCTCCTGTCTTCTTCTAGCCTTTGCATTGTTACTGCCTGTTTCCTTGTTATTTTTAAGAGATCTTTCTTTTTTCAGTCATATATTGCAAGCCTGTCTTCAAGTTTTTATAGTCTATCCTTAGTTTCTTTCAAGCAGTTTTGCCAGCTTTCAATGGAGCTTTTAGTTTCCTGGTAATCTCTTTGAATCTGTTTTATGTATTCTAGGTTTTCTTTATATTTTTCATTGAATGTTTCTCTCCTTCTTTTGTGTTCCTCCATTCTTCCATCTGTGTCTTCTTGAGAGGTGCTTAGCATTTCTTTTATTAATCTACTTCTATCTTGCTTAATTTGTATTAATATTTCAGTTTTGAGCTCATCTATGAGGTCCTGAAGATATCTCTTTATGTCTGCTGACGCCGTGTTTGATGTTGCATGTTTGCTGCCCTCAGTCTCTTTTGTATTTACCTCTGCTGGATCAATATTCTCAGGGTTGGGGGCTGAGGACAAGGGGCTTTTTCTTATTTCTTTCTCTTGTCATGTTTTTGGTTCCTTCCATACAAGGGTACAAAGGAGTTCCCAGCCCCTTTCCCTGTTTGTTACAGCTCCTCTGAAGCGTGCTGGCTAGGGGTTTCTGCCCTCTCTAGTCCCGTCAGTCACTGAGGTGCAGGCAGGAGCAGTGTATGCTGGCCCCTCCCCTCTGGGCCAGCCAACCTTCGGGGGCCTTCACTAAGTCAGTGTGTGCTGTGTGTAGGGAATTGGTCTGGGATGGTTTATTGGGTCCTGGTCAGGGTGTGACCCAGGCCAAGCAGATCCCACCAATCTGCTCTGGGAGGGGAGCAACCAACTGAAGTCACTGCTGTTCCCAGTTTGGCCCATCCTGCCTGACTCCAGCATGTCATCCAGTTGGTCAGCTCTGGGCGAGTAGTGTATGGGGTGGCTCAGCTCTGTGCATAGAGCTGCTCAAGCCAGTCCCATTGGCGTGGGTTTGGGCATGCCAGACTCACGCCAGACTTGGCTGCATGAGTTCAGGTGGCTTGGTGAGCACCTCATGACCACTGATCTTAACTTCTCTAGTGATAGCCCTGGAAATGTGTGTTTGACCAGCTCTTTTCCCTTCAGTTTCTTCCTGGATTGAGAGAATCCGTCTCCCTCTGCCCCGGCCTCTCCAGAATGTTCTATTCTAGCATCTGAGCTGCCTCTGTCAGAAAGGTTCTATATCCTGCTGCTTATTGGTCCACCATCTTTAGCTCATCCCTTGGGATGTCTTAAAATCAGCAACAACAGCACATGGACCAAGATACATGCACTGTAGACTTAGCTATTGAAAGGGAAGATCTCTTAGAAACTGTCATCTGTAGTCACCTGTGAAGCTGAGAAGTGTGTCTCACAGTAATTAACAGTGAGGTAGAGCAGAGACTGTCAGAAGGTCCCTGAGGACCGAGGCTTTTATCATGTCAGAGGCCAGAATGGAAATAAAATCCAAATGAGGCATGAATTATGGAGAGAGTCAGAAGATCAGTTTGGGAATGTAAGAATAATGTGTATGAGATTAAGATAGACTGTAAACAGATGTTTGTGATGCAACACATTGGAATTCTATTTCAATACATTGCAAGATGTAGTGCTATTTGGGAGTGAGGATAATGTGATGACTCAGGATATATTGTTTCTGGTGACATGAGAGAGACACAGAGAAAGAGAGAAAGACAGGGGGAATGAGGAAACAACATTCTCTATGTTTATGCTGAATTATTAATATATAATTCTGTATAGCTTGTTATCTGGTGAGGCAAGACAGAAGGATCTGGAACTTTGAGATCAGCCTGGGCTACTTGGTGAGTTTGAGTCCAGCTGAACTAGGGAGATTTTGACTTAAAAAAATGCATATGTATATATAACATACACATTTTTTAAATACATGAAAGCTACAAAATGAAATACACAGTTGAATTTGTATCCAAAGGATAGTTATATGAGCACAGTTAACTGCATTTAATTATACAAACAGCACTTCAAGCTATGTGATCTTGTTTGAAGCTTTCTTTATTTGATTGCCTTCAGACAAAGTGGAAATTCAATTCACTTTCACTGTGTTAGAAACCTCTCATGTTCTAATTACACCTGTTAGAGCAGGAGTAGACATGGTACAGTAAATGATACACTGGCAACTTCCAGACCCATGGGTGTACATCTATTATTGCAACCCCTCAAGGTTAAAACAGTGTGAGTAAAATTGATGCATTTTGGTAGATATGAGGTAAACATCATTTTTAACAGAAAGATTTACCATCTAAAACACAGAAAGATGTTTAAAAAGAAGGACAACTGGACTAATTAAAGCAGACATGCATAATAAAACACCCTAAAATATCCAAAAGAAAACCCTTCTCAGGAATGTTAAACATTTTAGCTTTATACCTGAGCAAAATTTATAGTCTGAAAACTTTTTCTGGGGAAAATGAGACCTAACTTTCCAACAGTGGCAGAAAACTTAGAGTATTAGGATGATTCAAATAATTACTGGACATAGTGCTAGGATATGAGAAGAATAAGTGACATCTGACAATGTCTGATTTCTACTTAATTTTGTACTTGAACAGAATAGTCCTGAAATTCTGGTATCTCATTTTAGTGATGACCATTTTAGTGATGACCCTGCATTAACTTAAGGATTTCAGTCACTGTAGTATTCAAAACAAGTATAGCTCTCTGGAATGAATCACCAAGAATAACATGATTTGTGGCAGATATCAAAATCTGCATCACAGTTTATTTGAACAATAAGATTAACAACTGAAATATGAATGAATTTATAACTTGATAACATTTTCTCATAATTCTACAGATAAATGTATTTCAAATATTTAAAAAAATGAACTGGAAGTAGTATTCTGAAGTAACCAGATAAATCTTGTATTTATTCAAAAGACAAAGAATGTTTTATTGTGCATTGCCTGTGACCTTAACCCCAAATAAATTGAATATAACCTCCACCCCCAGTTCCCATCCCTGAAACCAGCCTTCTCTTCTGCCAAGGAGAAAAATTTGTTGCCAAATTCCCCTGATTGGACTGAATAATAGACAAGTAATAACAGGAATGCTTTGAACTCACGAAACACCTCTCATCCACAAAATGCAGAGCACTTTGAAAAGGAGAACACACACACGTTCACTTAGTCACTGAACCCCCCTCTTGCTGGAGTGGAGAGGAGGATGGGGTGAAACTTAGAAATTATGTGTTCTGTGTTCAGAAAAAGAAAACTTTCAGTAGCAAAATAATCATAGGTAAGAAATTAATGAAAATACAAAGGATGACTCAACCTGATTGAAGGTTTATTGAATTGAGGGGAGAGCAAACAGTTGAATGTGGATTTACAAGAGGACAAATTCACTAGGGTTGGTGGTAGGTTAATGAGATGCCTAGGCTGCTTCTGAGGATCCTAGAAGGGCCTCACTGAGTTGTGCACTAGAAAGACGCTCTTGCTTTTGATTCAGCCTGCTGATAGTGATTCTACTGGAGCAGTGCCCCTATTGTCACTTAGGCATGTGTGTATGTGTGTGTGTGTGTGTGTGTATTGGGGAGATGATAATGGCCCTGGTGTTGGTCTTTTTTGTCACCAGACTGGGTAACAATACTGGCACCTTGTAAGTAATGTCAAGGAGCGCCAAGTATCTGGAAGAGCTCAAGGTTGGCTGACTACTTGTAGCTCCCCAGGTACTCTCCTCTGCACACTACTAATTTTACCTTCTTTAACCTTTCCAAAGTACATGAAGCATGTGCTGTGTAAAGGAAATGTATGCATATGAAGCATTTTTCATAGCTCGTGTGCATTTCAGGCTCAGGTTCTATGTTTGGAATTTGAGCCGATCTTTCTCAAAGGTGATACTCTCCATTCTATGGTGGGATCTTCCATCTCACCTTGGTAACTCATCTTGGTAGCAATACTGGGTCCATTACAAACAGAGAAGGCTCATACATCTGTTGTAGAGAAGGGAACCTAACCTCTTTTACTTCACAGGTTATGACTTAGAAGACTATTGATTAAAAACTAAACAATAACAGGTCAGTCATTGTGATTATTTTATTATGATATTCAAATACAGGGCATTTTCCTTAGTATTCTGTGTTCATGGAATTGAAGAGTACCTCCTTTATTACCATTCAAATAGCCATCCCAATACTTTTACTTTTATACTGGAATTTGAATTTTATTTAGGTATCAGTTAATTTATAGGAAACCCCTTTTACTCAAAAGATGCTAAATCTGAATCTGCCTTCAAATGTGCTCTCTGATTGATTTAATACTGTCAGTATCTATTCTGGAGTGCAGGGAAGAGGGAATGACCTTGTTACAACCATTCTTAGTCCAGGCATGAGTATGGGTGCACATTGGGCCAATAATTTTGCAAGAAAGACCTTCAATTACATAACTGTTGACCCTCCCTTCACTTTTACTGGATGCAGTCATATTGCTACTGGTGTTGTGTTAGTCAGCTTTCTGTCACTGTAACCAAATACCCGAGACAATTAACTTGTAAAGAGATGTTGGCTTATAGTTCTGGAGGCTGCAGTCCGTGATGGGGCTGACTCACCCCTCTTAGAACATTGGTGTTGTGCCAGATGGCAATGGCAGGGAACGTAGCAGAGTAAACCGTTCACATCATAGCTATGGAAGCAAGAAGTGAAAGAAAAAGCAGCCGAGCTGCCACGGTTTCCAGTGCATGTGCCCATGATATAAGTGCTTCTGATAGGCTCATCTCCTAGAGGGCCCATTGCCCCCTGATAGTACCATGCTGGGAACTGTATGGGTGTTTGGGAGAACATTTAAGATCCAAACTAGCTGGCCTTTCTAAAACAATTAAAAATGGATACAGTGCTTCATTTAAACAAGAACAAGTTCAAATGGTATATCTGTGCCTCCTGGTGACTACAGTTAACAACATATCATGAAGTTGAAAGGTTAAGTTTTAAGTTTCGATCACCAAAAAATGGCAAGATAATGCACATGTGAAACACCTTGATTAAGTCATTTCACAATAAATACAGAGATCAAAGAATATTGATGCACATCGTAAATATATAATATTTTTGTTTACTTAACAACAAAAAAGGATCAAGCAAATGTTGTAACAGGCAGATCAAAGAGACTACCACTAGGCCTTTATTATCTCACCAATTTAGGAAGTTCAAGCTTTCCATATTGTGTGAGATAATAAATGTATGTCCCGCCTAAATCAACTTAAATCTTGAGTGTACTATTACTTTCAAGAAAAAACTTCCAGGCCAGTGAATGAATCCTTCAAGGTTTTTTCTTTTTCAATCTCTCAACTGTAGACACCTAATGCCAATATAGTTTGGTTAATCAGAGTATTGCTCAGGACTTGGAACTTACCTAACTGAGGAACACATATATGCATTTTTATATGAAATATTCAGAGGAGTGTCCAGAAGAAGATCAGAAGATTTCTAGGAAGAGAAACAAAATGCCTTGTAGTTTGTTTGGTGAGGTTGGATACAGTACATTTATGTAACTTTAATCAGACAATCTTACTAATTTTAGGACCAGGCATTGTAATTGATACACAATTATTTAAAAATACTTTAAGGAACTGATTTTTAAAATTTCAAACAAAATCAAAGCAGAACTAGAAAAGTAAAAGGCTGTGAATTAGCTCTTCTTGTTCAATTATTCAGTGTTTATCATGTGGTATTTTAGTGTTTGTGGAGCCACTGTTATGGTAAAAGTAGAGGTCCCAAAGTTGAATTAATTCTCTACTAAGGCAAACTCACACTCATGCTAGACTTTCTGTAAAGTAGGAGCCTGGAGTCATGTCACGCATCCTAAATGAAGAGCTTGGAAAGAAATAGAGTTTGACAACATCCAAGCAGTGGATGCTTTTGTTGCAAGATTCGTGTGCCAGAGGTGGAACACTACAAATTCATGGTACACTTTTTAATATTATGTCCATGGGTGAACTGTAGGGAACAATTTTTCTTATCCTCCTTCATTAAAAGTACAAACACAAATTACTACATCAACTTCCTCTCTTTTCTCTGTGTAATGTATTATTTTTCAGTTTTGCACTGTATGAATGGCTAGCAGAAGGAAAATTTGATGCCGCCTTTGCCTGCAAGGCAAACCATCAGATGAAAATGAAACTGGAGGATTGGTCTGAGTACCTACAGGTAAGTGACTTAATTTTTTGTCCTTCTTTGAGAAACCATTACTTTACCAAATATCTAGTTGTTTTAAGAAGAAAAGAAAGTCTAAATTAATGTTACAAGAATAAATTGAACAATAGCAATACATTTGCATTTCATAAAATTAACAAGTAAATCTATGCCATTTTCCTCTAACTGCAGCTGCATTAGGCTATATTTCTGTTATGTGACTGTAAATTTTAATTTCGTACCAAGCATAGCATGATTACTTTAGGTGGTGATTTGAAATACCTAGGGATTCTGAGAATTACTCAACTTAGAGTTGCAGTTGACATTTATTACTATTATTGTTTCTGAATTCTGTTGTACATCTGACATCTCTTCTGCTATTCATTTGTGATTGAGGAAATATAAGTGTATTTAAATGCTAAGTATTAATGTAAGATGTACATATCATTTCACTATTTAAACTGAGTAAAAAACTAGTTTAGGCACTAGGAAATCTTTTCAAATCCACCTTTTGATTAGCTATAGAAAAGGATTAAGTCCCCATTTGGATAAAAAAATTGACCATAATGAGGTAAAATTTTTGAAAATTTTTAAAAGTGCAGTGCCTTATACATCAGTACCTTGGTTCATGAATGCTTTTGTTTGAGAACAATTTTGTTTGCATACAGACACATTTGACAGCACTGCTTTTATTTAGGAGCTCTGCATTGGGTGACAGGAATATGGCCATCTTTTCAAAAATTGTGGATGAATGAAATTCCTGAAGTGAGGTACCATTCTATACAGTTACGTATCTGAGAATTCGCATGACACATTGACTTGGTTGCTCAGATACAAGGTATAGAATTCAGATGGTTGACAAATAAAGGGTTTATCATTCTAAGAAGTTCAGAAGTTGATGAGCTAATTTAGTAATTCCAAGTGATGAGCACAAATGCTGGACTTGATAAACTCTTTTTGCTCTGAGCTTGGCAGCTAGGTCACCTCATGGTTACAGGTAGTTGTATCTCTCTATGAAGACATTCTCTAAAATTTTAATCTCATCACGCAGACATCTCTTCATAAATTCTCTGCATTCTTAAATCAGTCATTGAAAAGTAACAGTGGATTAGCAAGACTGGTTTATTTAGAGATTACAGCCCCTGTACCTCCCCTTTCCCTCAGATCTGAGAATGGCCAGCCTTGCGGCTGACATACCACAGTACTGAGGCAGAGGTTGGGACCAAGAAAAAGTGGGGGAGAAATTGATTCCTGCTTAATAACCAGCAGTTACTGCCTCCAATGGCCTCAGAAATAATCGATTCTTTATATCAGGGTGCTTTGCATTTTTAGCAAAGCAAAACCCAATTTATTGATATTTATTTATGGTACTGGGGATCAAATTCACTCAAAACCCAATTTAAATTAGCTTCATCCTTGGAAATCTGTTGGCTCCATACCGGAAAAGTTCAGCACGTTGCTGTAAGGCTCAGGGTGTTATTACGGTTTCAACCCTGGTTTTCTATTAAAACATCTGAGCCCTCCTTCAGATTTAAGTAATCCACATCTCTGTCTTCAGACTGGCGGCCTGGCAGCAACATTACTACAGGGATTCTTATTTTATATCTTTATTCTGTGCTCTCCAGAGGAAGAGCAGGGTTTGGCTCCGGGCTCTGCAGACAGAGGTTTATTTTGCAGAGAATTTAGATATTTCCTCATGACCTACTGGCCCCAGCTGGGATTTGTCCCATTATTAAACCAACAGTGGTAACTATGGAGCTGGATATGCTGATTGGGGTGAATGAACAAGGGCTTCAGGCAGGCTTGATCACATCTCGACCTCGGGGTGGAGAATGGCGTTTAGTGTGTGGGTCCTTATTGGAAAGAAGACAAGGAAAAGGGTTGACAACGAGCTGACAGAAAATGTCAAATGCATAGTTAAATTACAGATACGGACTTTGAAATATCAAAAATGATGTATGTTTGCATACGTTTGATTATAGATGGGACCAGAAAGCAAGAATTCTAACTTCCAAGGAAGAGCTGCTTCTGCTATAACCACATTTTCCTTTTTATAACTCAACATTATCTCTATAGTGTACTTATTACAGTTTTTAATTAACATTTTTATTGGAGCTTTTTTCCATATTTTAATATTGCATATACTTTCTTAGAGCTGAGTTTAGCTCTTCACAAATTGAATTTTCCAGATCTAAACATTGTTTCAAATCTGCTTTGTGCAGAACGTACTTAGTGGTATTCATTTAAATTTGTTTTATTTTTGGAAATTTAATAAATTTTAATTTTTAATACACTGAGAGACAGTGATAATTTAACTCATTTTCTGTTTTAATAAACCTATTTAAGGTTTTTGAGGATAACAAATCAGTGTCCATATATTTTATTGCACTATATTCATAAATATCTTTATGAATTTAAGTTAATATTTCCTAATAAACCTTGCATAGTGGTTTATAAGAAGCCTAATTTGCAGTGTATTTGACATTTATTCTGTATTGTAGCTATATGATTTTTTTTGTCCTGACAGCTTGATTTGTAGAGGAAGACATTAAATATGAAAGATAATTTCTTTTTTTTTTAGTCTTGACTATTTACTTAGAAAACCATGAGCAGATAGCTAATTACGATTTAGTTCATACCAGCAGTTCAGTCCTTTAAAATAAATTTCCGTAGTGGGCTTAAAAAAAATCCAACAGATTGTTGAGTGTGTTGTTTTTCATGGTAATAAGGATGGCATGATTTTGTTACTTAGGAAGAGTGAAAAGGAAAAGCCACATTTCTGAGGTGGGACACCCAGGGCACGCTAGATGCTGTGAAGAGCACATGTCCTTACACGGAAGCCAGGACAGTAGTTGCTGCAAGCTGCCCACATTGAGGCCAGAGGCCTTGCTGATCAGTAAGGAGACAATGGAACTCCTGATTGTCAAGAACTTTGAACTGTCTAAACACTTCAGCGAACAAAACCTTAGAAGCTATTGCACAAGAAGGTAAAAATAAAAATGTCCTAGTTTAATCAATGGAAGTCTCAAAACTGAAAAGCCAGCATTCTTTCTCTTTTCCACCATCTTCTCCTGCCCTCTGCCACTGAACAGCCTCAGAAAAATCCCAGGGCTGCATGAGAGGCATTCTGAAAATCACTGAAAAAATAATTTGTTTAAAAAATGTTCTTTGAGCCTCTCCTGTGTGTTACTTGCTGGAGAATCAGCAGTGAAACATGAAACAGTGTTACTGCTCTGGATCTTGTATTCTGATACCAAGAGGTCAAATTAATAAATATTCTCTACAAACAGTCAAATAAAAATGGGCTGGGGTGAAGCAGTTGAGAGGGAGTGTGTGTGTGTGCAGTATGCAGGGAGCCCCTTGCGTTGATCCCCGGCTTCTGAAACAAACAATTTGGAAAAGTCCTGGGTGACATGAAGAATATAGATTTCATTCCCAATAGCATATGGTGGCTCTGAGATCTCACTGTTCAGTGAGGATAGACAAAATGTCATGGAAAGGGTGATGAGGAGGCAGCTTGCCTTGTCCCAGGGAGAGAAGGCAGGCAAAGGGGTTAGGGTCAAGACCAAAGAGAAGAGCAAGCATTGAGGAAAGCTATGCACAGACCATGTCAGGCATGATGTGCTGAAGTTCCAGTTCTATCTTAAAAATAACAGGAAACTGTGTGATCACTTCAAGCAGGGAGAGATAATGTGGGGTGTTCACTGAAATGCATCCTCTAACTGCTCATGGGAGAATGGGAAACCGGTGGCCAGCTAAGAGGTTTTCCCTTGAGTGCAGTGAAAGGTGATGCTAATCTATACAAAAGAAAGGATAGTGCAAGAGCAAAGATTAAAATATGTATTTTAATATACGGTCATCAAGACTTATTGCTAGATGAACTACATGGAATAAAGAGAGGGAGCGATCAAGTTTGAAGCCTAGAATTATTAATAAGTACATGGGTTAATCTCCTGAGGTCATGGGGCTTGGGTGAGGAAGACCATGAGGAGCTAGAGAGTTTTATTTAAGATATGGAAAATTTGAGTTGATTTCTAGGTTTTAAAGTAGAGATGCCAAGTAGGCAATCTGATACATAAATGAAAGGAAATGTCAGGGTCATGTAAATTTGGCAGTCACTGATACAAATTTGGGAGCTACAGATGATATTTTTAAAACTGGGAGGAAATAAGATCACCTAGGAAGTGAGAAAGACTGGAGGTAAAGGACAGAAGCCAAGTAAGCACTAACACCTATGGTGATCCAACATTTAGGGCTTTTCTGGAAAATTTCTCACATCTTTCTTAGTTCTGAGCGGTCTAATCAGGTTAGAAATGCTGGTTCTCCTTTACCATATTTTTTAGGCTTTCACCTACAGCTTTGCTACTTATTTCGGAGTTTCTCTGTCTCTTCATTTTTTTTTGTCTTTCCTGTTAATTGGAAAAATGTGAGAGTCACTGCTTGGCATGACATCATAGATCTGTTTCTCACACAAGCTATGGTAATAATATGGAGTCTTCTCCTATATTGCTACAGTTGAAGCTCATGGAGAACTCACGAGCACTGAGGAATCTGCTTGGATCCCGGCAATGGCAGATTAACTACCACACGTGATACAGCTTTGGATAATTGCTTCTGATTTTTCATTTTTCTATATTCACAAAATTGTGCCTCCAGTTTCTCTGCCAATAGAGAGGTTCAGAGGTGAAATTCTATCTTCCACTAGGGGAGTAGGCAGCCCACTGAACAGAAAAGAATTCTTATCTCTGTGTGTTATGAAGGGTGGACTGACTCCTAACACAAATTAGGTTGGGATATCTGTTGTCAAAATGGCAGGATATTCTGAATTCTTTTTTTTTTTATTTTAAAGAGAATAAAACAAAAGAGGGCAGAACAAAGCAGATCAGAACAGAACAACACAAGCAATACAGCACTTTAAAATAAGACAACCAGAGAGTAAGAATAGCTACCATAATGTCTTTTTCTTTGTAATAGTTGTGCATGGCTTCAAACACAATAGTATCAAACATAACAAAATAGTATAAAACCATTCAAGAGAATGAAAGAACTACAGGGTATTCTGAACCAAATAACACAAAATGATCAATGGTTACTATAACATCTCATTTTCAATAAAAAATTTGTTTATACTGTCACATATATTAAAATCCCAATAAAACACAATATGATAGAACTGATGGTAATAGAAGAATAACCACATGGTAGGACTTGAAAGCAAGATGATATTAAATCAGCAATGGCTACCATAATGTTTTGTTTTCTTCAAAACAGCTGTTCATATCATCACACATGATAAAATCAAACAAAACAGAATAAACCCATTCCAACTGATGAATGAAAACATTAAAAGGCTTCAATGCTATGTAATGGGGAATCATGATTACCATAAAATCTTATGTACTCTTACCATTTCTCACATTAGGGAGACTATACGGTATTTATACATGTGACTTTGGTTTATTTTGCTTATGAGTATGGTCTCAAGTCATGTCCATTTATTTATAAATATCTCAATGTGATCATTTTTTATAGCTGAGTAGTACTCCATTGTATAAAAATGCCACAACTTTTTTATCCATTCCTCAGGTGATGGACACTTAGGTTTTTTTTCCAGGCTCTGGCTATTACAAATTGTGCTGCTATAAACATGGATGCACATATATCTTTGTGGTATGATGTTTTCAGTTCTTCTGGGAATATGCCTAGAAGTGGAATAGCTGGGTCAAATGGGACTTTCAATCCCAGAATTTTTAGGAATCTGCAGACTGACTTCTACAGTGGATGCACCAGTCTACACTCCCACCAACAATGCAGAAGAGTTCCTTTTTCCCTGCAGCCTCTCCAGCATTTGTTGTTGGTAATTCTCTTTATCCTGGCCATTCTTTCTGGAGTGAGGTGGAATCTCAGTGTGGTTTTAATTTGCATTTCTCTAATGACTAATGATGCCAAACATTTTTTCCTGTATTTATTTGCCATTCATATTTCTTCATCTGAGAACTGTGTATTCATCTTGGATGCCCATTTTTGGACTGGATCTTTGAATTTCTGGGGTTTGATTTTTCTAATTCTTTATAAGATATAGAAAGAAATCCTTTGTTTGAAGAATACTTCACCAAGATTTTTTCAGAGTTTGTGAAACTTTTCTTTTCACTCTGCTGGAGATTTCTTTCAACTTGCAGAAACTCTTTAATAAGATGTGGTCCCGGTTATTGATTCTGGGAAGTATTTCCCATGCAGTTTGATTTTTGTTCATGAATTCCCTACCTACCCCTATGTCTTCAAGATTTTTACCAAATTTGTCTGCCAACAGATTTAGTGTTTCTGTTTTAATATTTAGATCTTTGATCCATTTAGATTTTAGTTTAGTACATGGTGATAGACATGAGTCTAGTTTTAGTTTTTGGCATATGGATAGCCAATTTTTCCAGGACCATTCATAAAAGAGACTATCGTTCTTCCAGCAAACATGTTTGGGCTCTTTATCAAAGATAAGGTGGTTGAGTGTGTTTGTGGTTGTAGTTTTATCTTCCAATCTATTCCACTGATCTTCAGGTCTGTTTTTGTTCCAGTACCATGTTGATTTTATTACAGTAGCTTTGTAGTATAATTTCAAGTCAGGGATTGTGATGCCTCCTGCCTTGCCTTTGCTGCTTAGAATTGCCTTTGCTATTCTAGGTCTCTTCTGGTTCCAGATGAATTTTTAGGAGTGATTTCTCTAGATCTATGAGCTATGTTACTGGTATTTTGATTGGGATTACATTGAATCTTTATAACAATTTTGGGATAATGGCCATTTTCACAATATTTATTCTTCCTATCCATGAACAAGGGATGGGGATGTGTCTTCATTTTCTGAGGTCCTCTTCAAGTTCCTTTTTCAGGGTATTGTAATTTTCCCTGTACATCTCTTTTACTTCTTTCATGAGATTAATTCCAAAGTATTTCATTATTTTGGATGCTAGTGTGAAGGGTATGGCTTCTCTTATTTCTCTCTCAGTGCTTTTGTTGTTAGTGTATAGGAATGCTATTGATTTTTGAGTATTGACTTTTAATCCAGCTACATTGCTGAAATTGTTTATTATATCTAGGGGTTTTTCAATGGAGTTTTGGGGTCTTCTATGTAAAGTTTCATGTCATCTGCAAATAATGATGATTTAACTTCCTCTTTTCCTATCTTTACTCCTTTTATTTCTCTTACTTGTCTAACTGCTCTGGCTAGTATTTCCAGTACTATGTTGAATAGGACTGGTGATAAGGGACATCCCTGTCTTGTGCTTTATTTTAAGGTAAAGGCTTTCAGTTTTTGGCCATTTAATATGATGCTGGCTGTTGGTTTGCCATAGATGGCCTTTATCATATTGAGGTAAAGACCATCTATTCCAGTTCTCTGTAAGGTTCTTATCATGAATGAGTGTTGGACCATATCAAAAGCTTTTTCTGCATCTATAAAGATGATCATGTGGTTCTTATTTTTGGCTCTATTGATATGGTGGATTACACTTATTGATTTACGTATGTTGAACCATCCCTGCATTCCTGGGATGAATCCCACCTGGCCAGGGTGTATAATCTTGATGATTTGCTGCATCCTGTTTGCCAATATTTTTTTGAGAATTTTTGCATCTATGTTCATTAGGGAGATTGGTCTATAGTTCTCTTTTTTAGTTGGTCTTTCTCAGATTTCAGTACTAGAGTAATATTTGCTTCCAGGAATGACTTAGGAAGAAATGCTTCCCTTTCAATTTCATTGAAGAGTTTGAGGAGTGTAGGCATTAAGTCTTCTTTGTATTTCTTGTAGTATTCCACAGTGAATCTGTCTGGGCTGGGCTCTTCTTTGTTGGCAAGGACTTAATTATGTTTTCAATTTCATTAATAGAAATTGGGTTATTCAGCAGTTTACATCTTCTTGACCCAGCTTTGGTAGCTCATATGTTTCTAGGAATCTGTTCATTTCTTCTGTGTTATCGAACCTATGAGAGTAGAGGTTTTTGAAATAGTTGTGATGATTTTCTGTATTTCCACAGTCTGTAGTGATTTCCCCTTTTTCTTTCCTTATTGCATGAATTTGAATTTTTTCTTTCCTTTTTTAAATAAAGTTGGCTAGTGGCTTATCAATTTTATTTATTCTTTAAAAGAACCAACTCTTTGATTCATTGATTCTTTGTATTGTTTTCTCAGTCTCTATTACATTAATTTCTGTTCTGATCTTTATAATTTCCTCCCTTCTTTTGGCTTTGGGCTTGGCTTGCTCTTCTTTTTCTAGATGTTTGAGGTGTAGTAGAAGGTTGTTTATTTTGTTCGTTATGTTTTCCTGATGTGGGAACTCAGTACAATATATTTTCCTCTGAGGACTGCTTGCTTGCATCCTATAAATTCCAGTAAGTTGTATTTATATTTTCATTTGCTTGTCGATATTGTATAATTTCTTCTTTAATTTCCTCTGTGACCCACTGATTTCTCAAGAGTGTATTATTCAGTTTCCATGTGTTTGTGGAGTTTTTGCAGTTTCTTTTATCATTAATTTCTACTTTCATGGTGCTATGATCCGATAACATACATGGGATAATTTCAATTCTTTTGCATTTACTTAAGTATGTTCTGTGGGCTAGTATATGGTCTGTTTTGGAGAATGTCACAAGTACTGCTGAGAAGATGTATTTTCTGATGTTGTTGGATAGAACACTCTGTGTATGTCCATCAAGTCCATTTGTTTACAGGTGTGATTCAGTTCTGTTATTTCTTTGCTGATTTTCTGTCTTGTTGATGTGTCCCTTTGTGTCAATGACATGTTAAGATCTCCTGTTATAGTTATGTTATTGCTTATTTGACTTTTCATTTCTGTTAATACTGCTTTGTGTATCTAGGTGCTCTGGAATTTGGTGCATATATATTTAAGATTGTTATCTCTTCCTCTTGAAGTTTTCCCCTAACTAGAATGTAGTGACCTTCTTTATCTCTTCGGATCAATCTTGGTTTGAAGTTCACATTGTCTGGAAACAGAATAGCTACTCCTGCTTTTTTTTTGGTTTCCTGTTGCATGAAATATTGTTTTCCATCCTTTGACTTTCAGTGTATGGGTTTCCTTTTTGGTTAGATGGGTTTCTTGTAGACAGCATATGGTTGGATGTTGTTTCTTGATCCATTCTGCCAGTCTGTTTCTTTTGATTGGTGAGTTGAGGCAATTTACATTAATGGTTATAACTGTTATATATTGGTTTATTGTTGACATGTTATCTTTCTGCTGTTGTATCTTTAGCTTTCCATTCTGTTTAGTTGTCTGCCTTGCTTGGTGATTTTATCCTATGTGTATCTAACATGTCTTTCAGTATTCTTTGTAGGGGTGGTTTGGTGATCATGAAGTTCTTCAGCTCTTCTTTGTCATGAAAGTATCTTATTTCTCCATCCATTTTGAAGGACAGTTTTGCAGGGTATGTCAATCTGGGTTGGAAGTGGTTTTCCTTTAGGATCTGAATTACTTCACTCCAGCTCTTCTTGACTTTATTGTTTGTGTTGAGAAGTCTGCTATAATTCTGATAGGTTTTCCTTTATAGGTGATCTGTCATTTCTCTCTAACAAATTTTAGTGTTCTATTCTTATGTTGGATTTCTGGGATGGTGATTATTGTATGTCTGGGTGTGGTTTTATTTTGGTTATGGCTATTTGGAGTTCTATATGCTTCACTAATCCATATGTCAGTTTCCATTCTCATGTTTGGGAAAATTTCAGCTATTACTTCTGTAAATAGACTCTTGATATCCTTTGGGCAGTCACCTTCTGTTTCATTTATCTGTATTAATCTTATGTTGTTTTTCATTGCATCATCTTGCAGCTGTTGAATTGTTATTTCCTGATTCTATTTTTTTTTTTTTTTGTACTGGGAATCCAACTTACAGCCACACACTTGCAAGGCAGATGCTTATGCCGCTGAGCTAAATCCCCAGCCCAGATTCTTTGTTATTTTTAAAAGATCTTTCCTTTCCTGTTTACTAGCTGCAATCTTATCTCGAGGTCTGAGATTCTATCTTCACTTTTGTTGAGGCAGTTTTGACAACTTTCAATAGAATTTTTGATTTCCTGTATGTGTCTTTGACTCTGCTCATGCATTCTGTTTATTTCTTATAGTGTTCATTCAGGGATTCTATCTGTTTACTTTGTTCCTCTAATTTTTAACTGTGTGTTCATTAGATGTGTTCACTATTTCTTTCACTACTTTTATCATTTCTTATTTTACCTGGGAAATTATTTCTGATTTGAATTTATCTATAGCTTCCCCATGTTGCTTCTTTATTTTAGTTGATATCATTTCAGTCACCTCACGTGTATGGCTTCTATTTTCTTCTATGTACATGGCACCTAGGCTTTCTTGGGATGGGCTGGAGGTTTCAGATTGTCTTTTGGTCTTTTGTTTTATCATTTTCTTATATTTCCTTGCTTTGAGTGGTGTTCCAAAGGTTCCCCTCAGTGTGTTGGGAATCACCTCCTGTGCCCTCAGCTCCTGGGACTGAATGAAGGTTGCTCTGCTTGGCCCAGTGAGGTATACAGGACCTCCCAAGGCCAGTCCAGTGTTTGAGGGAGTTGGGGGGGAACTCAACTGCTGGGAGCACTGGTTCCAAACTCTCCCCAGGGCCAGCATCAATGGGTTGAAAGTCCCCCTGTGCAGTTCTGGCCTTAAGGACTGAAAGAAGGCCACTGGGCATGGTGCACCGAGGCCTGCAAAACCTCCAGAGCCCCGTCCAGTGTCCTAGGGAGCTGTGTGGGAACTCATCTGCTGTGAGCGCTGGTCTGAAACTCTCCCTGAACCAGCACCTGAGCACTGGGACTCACCTGGCAAGGTCCTGACTCCCCTGCAGGTTCTTGTCTTCCTGGATTGAAAGAAGGAAGCTGGACATGATGTACTGAGGCCTGGGAAACCTCCATAGCCCAGTCCAGTTTCCTAGGGAGCTGAGCAGAACTGAACCACTGGGAGCACTGGTCTCAAACTCTCCCCAGGCCAGTGCCCCTGCAGTCCCTGCACAGTCTTGGCCTCCAGGAATGAAAGCAATATTCTGAATTCTTATTCCTGGCTTTTAGCCTGGTTCAGGTAAAATCCATGTCTTCATCACATACCATTGTAAATGGAGAACAACTGCTCTGAAACTTGCAAAACTCTAAAGATTATAAGAGAGATAATTACTCTCAAAATGTCACATCTAGTGAACAGGGGCTGAGGCTGTCATTCAGTCAAAGAGTGCTTAGCATGTGCACCCCAGACCTCACACATGCTCAGCACTCCTTGGATGAATGACATCCTCAGTCCACCCCCAAAAAGAAGGGGAAGGAAGATTAGAAAAATTCTAGAACATGCTTTGAGTGCCATTTGGTAACACTGTCTTCTGTGGCTCCACTGGAAGTCTAAAAGTACAATAAAATTAATGTGACAAAATCTTTGTGGAAATTACTTTCCCTCTTTTTTATTTTAGAGTTCTCTATTTTATGGTACTATTATTCACTAAATTGCTCAGGGCCCATCCATGAATTGTCTTTGTTTCTTCTTTTTCTGACTCTACATATTCACTGAATAACCAAATTCTGAGGGTTCTGTCTTTAAGATATATCTCAGATCTGATCTTGTCTCCTGTTCTCCATGGTTATCCCTCCTGTCTCTCCACTTTCACATTTGCCTGTATTGGTCACTTTGTTTTTTACTGTGTTGGTTAGATAATATCAGAGTAACACCCTGTAATGATTCACCTCAGATTTTACTGTCTTTCTCCTTTCCCCTATTCCAGTAATTTTTCCCCTTTGAGCAGTTTCTTATCCTTGCACAATTTCTATTGCAGACTTTGCATCTTATTTACTTGTTCAGTTTCTTACACTAGGGAGATAACAAAGTATTTACACTTGTGAGTCTGATTTATTTCACTTATTTCATATATATATATATATATATATATATATATATAATCTCAATTTTCACCCATTTACCTATAAAAGCCTCCATGAGGTCCTTATTTATAGCTCAGTAGTACTCCATTGTATAAAAATACCACAACTTTTTTTATCCATTCCTCAGTTGACGGGTACTTAGGTTTTTTTTTCCCAAGATCTGGCTATTACAAATTGTGCTGCTATAAATATGGTGCACATATATCATTGTGGTATCATGTTTTCAGTTCTTCTGGGAATATGCCCAGAAGTGGAGTAGCTGGGTCAAATGGGACCTCCAAACCCAGCTTTTTGAGGAATCTCCAGACTGACCTCCACAGTGGTTGCACCAGTCTACACTCCCACCAACAATGGAGAAGAGTTTATTTTCCCCTAGATCCCCTCCAGCATTTGTTATTGATTGGTTTCTTTATTTTGCCATTCTTTCTGGAGTTAGATGGAATCTCAGCATTGCTTTAATTTGTATTTCTCTAATGACCAGTGATGCGAGATATTTATTTGCCATTTGTATTTCTTCATCTGAGAAGTGTCTATTCATCTCACATGTCCATTTTTGGATTGCGCCTTTGAATTTTGGAAGCCAGATCTTTTAAAATTATTTATATGTTCTATATAGAAATCCTTTGTCTGAGGGAAAGTTGGTTAAGATTTTTTTCCCAATTTGTGAGGATTTGTTTACATTGTTGGATATTTCTTTTGATATGTAATAGCTTTATAATAAGATGAGAACTCAGTTGTTGATTCTGGGGAGTATTCCCTTTCTTGAAATTGACAGAAATTCTGACTGGTTATCTTAGTATCTTTGGATGGGACCAAGTACTCAATGCTCACAACTAAAGGAGGAGAGATTGATTTTCCCTTTCACAGTTTCTGTCCTCCAGCAAGTAAAGAGTGAAAGGTAGAGCCAAGAAGGAGATTCACTCATCTGGGTCACACATCCTCCAGTTACCTGCCTCCAACTAGGCCCCAACTTCGAATAGCAAATCAGCTATAGTGAATGCTGCCATGATTCAATCGCCTTCCAAAAGCCCCCACCCAAAACACACGTGCAATTTGGTGGACATTCTCCATCTAAATAATACTGATATAAGATACTAGATCACAATACCATTTGTCCTTGAGGAGCTCTTTCAAATAAACACATTGAAAAACAGAACAGAAACAACATTCATTAAATCTTGGTGCTACAAGGAATTTTCCATGCCTCACCTCATTAATCTACAGGTAAACCTCCAAGATAGAAGCTGTGATATCTGGATTGGAAGTAATGGAAGCTGCATTTTGGGGATGTGGAAAATTTCCTAAATTTACTCTCATTTTTAGTATTGGATGGGGTGTCAGAGGAAGCTGGAGGTGGCGATGATGCTACCATTTATTACACCTGCATTTCCAGCCTTTGACTGATAAATGGTTCATTCTCATTTCTAGTGCTATATGTCTCACTGATTTCTCAATTTATCACATCAGCATTATACTGCCATATTATTACTGGTTCTTGTAGCCATGCTGAAAAGAATGCAAACATACTGTTCGATTCTTAGTGCTCCACACATAAAGGGATCCACATGCTTCATGAAAATGAAGACAGAAGCAAATGTTTAACAAATCTAATCAATAAGACATTTGCTAAAATGAGTAGATTGATTTTATTTACCCTTAAAGTAATGGGCTCTCTGTACCTCTCCTACTTGGAGCATGCACTGTTCAGGATATCAGCAATAAGACTGCTGAAAATCAGGGAAATCGGAAATCACATTTAGTAATGGATGACTATGTTTGGAGATTTAGCTGTTTGTGATTAAATGAGTAGAAAGCAAATCACGGAATTTTCAGCCAGCAATTTACTCTCCTTAAAGAACAATTATGACCAAGTAGGGTTTTCTTATTAACCATTAGGTCCTAGATATAGGCCAGGAAAGGACTGAATTTCTGAAGGGAGAGTCGCTTGAGATGAGAGCCAATTTTATCTGTCAGTAGAGGTCACATTGCAATTAGATCATTTATTTTATAGCTGTTATGGATTAAAAACTGGTGGTCAACTTAATGCCAGCTAAATTAAATCACCATGCTGCTGAGCATAGATGTTTCACCTGAGGAAGGTAGCTAGCATAAATACAGACATGGAGGAGAAAGAAGGCGTTAATGTGTTGAGTTGCGTTGAGGCATTGAGGGTTCTCCTGTGTTGTTGTTTGAGCCGTTAGGTTCTCCTGGAGAACCTATGGTCCTCACATTGAGCATTGCTTCTTGGCTCTGGAGGGGAGGATGTGTGCCGCTTGGTCTCCAGGATGAGCTCATAACACTGGCTTCCTGACATGTAATCAACTGTGCTTGTCATCGGGGGAGCTTGGGGCTTCCATGTCACTGAGGATGGCTGGGGTGCTTTTCAGGACAGCCCTGGTCTTTGTTGTGAGTATGTCTTTTTGGCTCCAGTGTAGAACCCTCAACCTACCAGCACAGCTCCTTCACCCCACTGGCATAGACTTTCTAGCTTCCACCACTGACCTTTGGGCCTTCCCAGCACAGATCCGTAAAAGAGACTGGCGTGAGCCCTTCTTGTGGGCTCTAGACCTCCAGTTGGATTTGTGGGAGGCATTGTCAAGAGTTCTGGGTCTTCATCTGGACTCATGTGGGACATTTCTGTGGAATTCAGGCCCTTGGCTAAATATTCTATGTGTTTGGTGTTGTGGACACATTTCCTGCATTTTCTTGTGTTAATTCTGGATGACCATCATAAAACAGTATTATAAACTCCATGTCCTGATTCTAATTGTTCTCTGTACAACCCCTGAATAACAATAGTCTATACATTCTGTATCAAGAATTCAAGGGCAAGCCAGATATGCTAAGGCATGCTTATAATATCAGTATTTTGGTAGCCTGAGGCAGGAAGATTGCCAAGTTTGAACTCAGCAAACTTAGCAAATCTTGTTAAGTTGGCAACTTAACAAGAGTTGTCTCAAAATAAATATAAATAAATAAATAAATAAATAGAACTGGGATACAGTTCATTATGAAGACCCTACTTCAAATCGTTAGTATCATGAAGAGAAAGAAAATACTGTAGGCCCAACCTAACCATCTGTGTTATTTTGGCAAGTTATTGTTCCAGTTACTGTTATTGGATCAGGTTCTTTTTGATTTTTAAGCTCTTCTGACTTTGGTTTTATAGTTGGTTTTTATTCTACTGTGAAACATAAGTGATGTGTCCTATCCTCAATATTTGTTTTCTCCTTTTTCCTTCACTCTTTCAAACTCCATAATTTATTGAAACAATGTGAGTGTTCCCTCAGAGAATATGCAGTTTGATCCTCACTCAGTAAGTATAGATGCTTAAATTTTTAGATTTCCACCCATTTTCCTTTTCTGTACTGGGGCCCTCTCTGGGTCCCATCATCCCGGAGTGGTGTGTAGGGTAAATTGCCTGACAGACTCCATGTCATGTTCATCCTGTGAGTAAACAGGAGTGGCTGGCTGAAGCTCCAGGCTGAGGCAGAGTGCTGCCTTGGAAAGAGCAGTGACTCATTTAGCAGTGACTGCCATGTGTGCCACAGTAGAGGTATAGCAATACCCTTTACCAGTATCTGAGAGAGGATTTAAGGAGTGTACATTTATCAGTTAGCTGTGAGTGGATTCAGGGAGGTATTGAGCAGTTCTTTTCTTCCTGCCATAGGTGGTTCTTTACCTCCCACACAGTTCCTATAGCATGGCATAGCAAAAGAAACACTGTGAAGACCACGAAACTGGACGCAAAGCTCACGATGTTCCCTGGTTCTGCACGACACAGCATAAGCCTCGAACTGAGAATGCTTTAGCTGCAGCCACAGCAGGACCTCCCGGGTGTGCTCACTGCAGACTGTGCTGCCCCTGGAGTCGGCTTCTTCCTGTGAAGACCCGATGCCTGATCCTGAAGGGCTTAGATGCATCTGGAGCTGGGCTACATTTTGTGTGGATCTTCTCATGTAACAGAACCATAATCTTGGGCCAAATGCTTTAAAATTCATTTTAAGGATAGTAAACTATAGGGGTAGTTTTTGGAGTGACAGCTCACCCTGAACACTTGACTCACTGGTTGTCAGATCAACTCTTATATGGATTCCAATTAAAACATAGCTTAATAGCTCACAATACTTGCATAATTGGATCATGAAAAATTAGGCTACCAATTGGCTTATTTATTAGCAGTTCAACAAATCATAGTCATGTCCTGTGGTTTTCATGAACTACTCAATTGTCTCTCTCCTTTTTTTAAATTTTATTTTAAAGGGGGTAAAATTAAACACAACAGAACAGGACAGAACGGGATGTAATACATCATAAATTTCAAAGCTAGACAACCAGAGATCTTCACTATCTGTCACATTGTCTCTTGTTTTCTTCCAAATGGTTGTCCATATCTTTGCATATAGGGAGTTCATACTAAGTAACATAGCCAATCTTTTCACAAGATGTGTAGTTCACTGGCTCCCACTTGCTGGGGGTGGGGGGGAGACACGGGACAGGGGACAGGACAACATGAGATGTTTGATTCTCAGCCCTTGTGCCAGTAGGCCACAGCCGCCCCCAGAGAGGGGAGGAGTTCCTTGTTCTCCTGGCACCCCAAGTCAACCACATGGTGCAGGTCCTGATGTGCCAGTGTCTCTCTCCTTCAGGCCGCTGAAAGTCTGCCATACTAACCGCCACCACCCAGAAAGGGAAGGAGCTGAGTTCCTTGTTCTCCTGGCACCCCAAGTC
>PVJX010029020.1:0-23317 GCA_004027295.1 Dolichotis patagonum | reverse complement strand
AAAAAAAAGTAATAGCACAGGCACAAAGCTCTACCAGTAGAAACTATTATTATTTACCAGAAATAAAGGCTTATGGAGTTTAAATAGAAGTCACAACTAGAAAGTGAAGGAGCACAGAGTCAAACTTATCTTTTTCCCCTTTCAAACATGGTTAGTTATACTGCTCCTCTCTAGTTCATGAGCAATACACTCAGAGGACAATTACTAGTATCAAATTAATAATGGAAGCAGTGTGCTACTAAGGGTGAAGGATGTTTGTGTTTGGGAGGCATGCAGATGCATCCTGGCCCATTGTCTCTATCACTAAAATAAAATGTGAAGATGAAATTTAGAGAAATTCTAAGAATCAATTAGAGAGTTCAAATCTTAGAATGTACTTTAATTGCATTTATGCTTATCTGTAGTAGACAAGTAAGAAACAGAGAGTCGCATGCCTTGGAAGCCTGCTTCTCTCCTCTCTTCTCTTCTGTCTTTCCTGTATCACAGATTTTCATAGACAGATACATAAGAAACTTATGTTTGTGAAACAATTTTCCAAGTCACTGAAAAGAGAATGTGAAGAGGACAGTATTTAAAGTCTTTAGGAAGGAAGGAAACTGTTTCATTGCTTAGGGCCATGTTCTCAGAATTCTTTCAGAATTAACTTGATATCATTATTTACTTGATTTATAAGTGCCTTAAAGGCAGCAGTGGTAACTTATGGTACTTAGTATTCCCATCAAGTAGCACAGCAAAGAAAACTTAATAAATGTTTACTGTTAAAAGAGAGCATACACACACACACACACACACACACACACACACACACACTAATAGTGAATTCCTGCACCAAAAGAATTTGCTTGCAACTTTGATGATAACTGAGGAAACTATGATGAGTTTCAAGAGTGAAACAGAAGTTCCAGTCTTTGAAAAAGGAATAAGAAAAAAATTAAAATTCTACTTAAGAGGCCAGTAGAGAGAAACCAGAAAATTATGATGTCAACAAAAGCAAAGGAATTTTTAAAAGAAGAAAATAGATACTGTGGAATCCTACAATAGGGTCAAATAAGATACCCAAGGGAAAGCATCCAATGTATCAGGCAACAGTGAGGACACTAGTTTCAACAAAAATAAGAAAACGGTTGTCTTTAATATGATTATAGTTTATTGAAATATCTAGCATGCCTAAATTGTCACATACCTGATTTATATGAAAAATTAAGTGAATACATAATGAATATAAAAACTAATCATTTATTATGTAGAACCATCCCAGACACTGGGGAGAAAGATCAGGTAAATATCATACATTTTCAGGATACCACTCACTTAATTTACCTTCATAATGTTGAGGTTGCACCAAAAATTACCTTCAGGAACTTTTAGGAAACATACATTTCCTGGATCTTGGCCCAAAGTTAGTGAATTTAAATTTTCCACTGTAGGACCAAAGCATCTGTAGTTTAACTCTTCCAAAAACAATTTTAATACACATCAATGTTTTAAAATATTTTAACATTATTCATCTTGCAACCATAATATACAGACAAATCTGTGGTTTCCATTTTTAGTTTAGGAAAAAGGAGAAGTAAGTTTACAAATTCTCACATCCAAATCCAAGAAATACGGGGCAGAACACCACAATTATGCTTCTGGAGAAAAAAGGATGACACAGACCTTGGATCAGTGGTAAAAGAAAAACTTACACAAAGGAGAAGCTACAATGGTTACATGAAGAGCGGATGCTGAAAAAAAAAACCTGAAAAACTGGCATCTTCCACACATGGGGCAGGTAACTGTTCTAGGTATAACAGACTAAGAAGGGATAGATGCTAAAAATGAAAACATGGAAATTGGGAGAAGATAAGCCTTAAATGACAGCATAGGAGTGATAAGGGTCAAAGCACAAGAATAAATTGCTCATCTAACAATTTTCTCCAACAATACACCAAAAAGTTTTCAAAAAGACCTGCAGTGTAGGAGGAAGTAAAATATTATCTTTTCATTCTGATTGTGAGAGAATTCTTCAGTCTTATTGGTGTTGATTTCAAAGATCAATCAACATACTAAAGGTGCATCCAACTTACTCTCAAGATATTTACAAGATGAAAAGGAGATAAACTCAACCTACTGAAAGCTATAGCCATATTATGCAAAAGACTGTGAATAATGAAAACCTCATCTTAATCACATAACACAGGAAAGATATCTCATTGTCTGGGCTACAGAATAAGCAGTGTTATATTTCAAACTCTGGTTTTTCATACATGCTTATAACATGTGGAATAAAATACTCTAAAACAAAAGCCCAAAATACCCAAATGTAAATAAAAAGTGAGATAATAAAAGTAGAAAGCAAATAGTAAAAATAAAGTACTCATAAGGCAATAAAATAGCCATATTAATATCTAAACTATCAAAGTAGGAAGTATTACAGAAGAAAAACAGATTATTATAAACTGGTAGAATGTTAATTTACCAATAAAAATAACAATTTGAACATATATTCAAAATATATAAATTACCAAGGGATGATTTTTAGTGGACAAAGCCATGACTCTATTGAACCATAAAAAATAACAGCTCATGCTAGTCATTTTGGACTCCTTGTATCCAGACACTAGCAGGTGAAGAGAGGAGTTACTATATTGTTCATAGTAATTAGTTATTACCAATAGGAGTGGAGATGTTTGCATAATGAGGGCAAAGTGGAATACATGTAACCAGAGGCAATTCACTCAGATGTCAAATGGTATTCTTTTACACCATGTAGCTGTAAATAAACATTTGCAGCAACCCTGGACAACAAGTGATTATCAAAGGCTCAATCCCTGCCTCCAACCCACCAAAGGGAATCACAGTACCAGGTAAGCTGCCAAGATCTGACAAGATAAATTCCAAAAGTGAGGGGAATTTGGAATAGGGAGTTGACACTAAAAAGAATGAGGGTTACTTTTAACCCTAATACTAACTGCAGACATTAGAGCTGTAGTTTTCTTCCCTAATCTAAGTTTCATTCAAGATGAAAGGAATCATGGACAGTAATTTCTAAAATTGTATGGAGAAATGAATAGGGATGATGCAAGAGACAGACTATGACAGTCATAAAAATGTTTTTCTCAAATCTCCTATGCCAGTGATTGTAACCAACTGGCAGCCACAGCCAACACTGGATACATCACAGAATTTGAATACATCGCTGAATTCATCACTGAATGCATCGAATGCATCACTGCATGCTGGTCAAAGGTATGCTTCCTTCAAGCTGCTCCCCACCAACGGTTTTGCAGTAGAAACACTTAGGCTGCCCATCCTTGTGGAACTGGGAGTCACATGACACATTATTTTGGCATGAAGCCTTTCCATGTGCTTTTCCAAGACAATTATAAAATTACACTGCAATCTAAGAATGCCTTTCTTTTCCTTTCTTTCCTCTCTCAATCACAGGAGTTAGCATAACAAGTAAATGGTTCTTCTAAACTCATATAACTCCCTCATCATTTTTTCTAGCCGAGAATCCTACAATCTTTTATATGACCAATTCCATCTGATCATGTTTCACAGAAAATTCACAATAATATTTAATGTTTAGAATAATATTTGTAAAACTCTGTTGAACTAGATTGAATCATAATTTTGACATTTTTAGACTGACAATATATATAGTTTCCAGTGTTTCAGTTAAATCACAATTTACAGGCTATTTCTGTATCCTAAAACTTAAAGCTAGTGTTAAATTAATTTAGTAAATGTTTAATTATCGGGTACTTAAATGACTTCTATGAACAATCAATTACTGGAAGAATAACTGACCACAAGTTTAAGCTATTGTGCATTCCTTTATTATTATTGTTATGTGTTATATAGCAGCTTTATCTATGATCCTAATGTGTTTATTTCTAACATTTATAGATGTTTCAGTGGATATAAATTTTTCTCTCCATGAAATTGATGTTAAAATCCTAAATGCCAATGTGATGGTATTAGGAGGTAACGCCTTTGAGAAATAATTAGGGTATGAGAATTGAGATTTGTGCTGATATAAATTATGCCTCAGAAAGTTATTTCATCCCCTTCTGCTATTTGAAGAATTGACAAGGAGTTAGCAGTGTGCAGCCTGAAAGAGGACCCTCACCAAAAGTCGACCACGCTGACACCTGAATTTAGTATCCTCCATAACTGTTGAAAATATACTTCTGTTGTTCATAAGCCACTGAGACTATTGTAACTTGTTATAGTATCATTAACTGAGTAAACCAGAAGTTATAAAGGAATATGTGTGGCTACAGAAAGTTGTTTCATTTTTACATTAGATTTGGGTGGCTAAATTTCTTCCATATCACCGATAAGTTTTCATTGTGTACCTTCCAGTTTCCTCTGGGAAGCAGAAGTATCAAAATCATTAAATACCTTAAATTTTTAAAATATGTGCTAGACATATATTTTAAATTAAAAAGCACTACTGAAAATATTTTGAAAGAAAATGAAGTGAATAGGGATGTATACCATCCTCATAGACCAGAAGATTAAATAATTAGAGAAACAATTTACCTGAAATTAATCACTAAATTTTAGCAATTGCATTTTTCAGTGTTCTGATATTTTGATTACTATAATACATTAAGTAAAACTATTTAGTACTATTCTAATTATGGACCAATAGCAGAATAAAGACAAGTTAAGAATTTGCATTTTCTACATGGAAGGATGCATTTGGAGCCTCATGGATATGTTTATACTATATAATTGTGAACTACTGATAGTTCAGTGAAGAGTGCCAAATTCAGACTTAAAAGTGCACACCACTTCAACTACTTCTAGATCGTTACAGTGGACTGAGTCTATCTGACCAAGACACTTGTCAGTCAAGCAAGTACATTACTGACACAGTGTCCAGTAGAACAAAACTTAATGTTACAGGAAGACTAAATTGCAGAATCATGAAATGAACGCTATTGAAATTTGTATAGGAGATTTAGCTGCATTAACCAAAACTCAAATGAATGCAAATGCTCATCTAGAGTACAAAGGAAAAAATTGTCTTACATTATATTCATACTTCTCAGCACATTAACCAAAATAGAAAATTGAAAAATGAACAAAATTGGGAGGAAGAGTGGAGGGGATATAAAAAAGAAACAAGCTATAGTATGTACATGTAACTACTCCCTAAGATGATTATAAACTGCATGAATTGTGAATATGAACTAATACAATGAAAAATTATAAAAATAAAAACAAAATAAATAAACCTTCTAAGACACTGAACAGCATGAATAAATGCATCAGATACTATCAGAACAAACACAACAAAGTATTGGTTCATTCCATTTACATGATCTTTGAAGAAAAAAAATAATTATTCTCTGACTAATAATAATGTCTCTGCAGTAATGGTGAAGACTGACTGGAAACTAGCACAGCAAAACTTTCTGGGAATATAAAAATATTTTATATTTTTATCACAGATCAAGACCTAGGTAACAGAAATAAATGCATATATCAAAAATTTCAAAGTTATATTCAGTCCTTTTACCAATATTGCACTGCCTTAATGAACTGTAGCTTTGTGTTGAACGTTGTTCTGCAGGAATATAAGTACTTCAATTTTTTTTTTTTCTGAGACAGGGTCTTGCTATGCACTTATGTACTTCAAGCTGTCTTTGAATTCACAGTGAAGCTCAAGTTGGCCTCAAACGTATGCCTATTCTGCTTCAGCTTCATGCATATTAAGATTATAAATGAGCACTGCCTTGCCCAGCAAGTTCTCCAAATGTTTTCTTTTTCTTTTTCATTTTAAATTGACACACATTATACACACAGCTATATTTTGATTCATGCATACATTGGATGTTGATCAATTCAGGATAAGTGGCGTATTTATTATGTTAAAGATTTTTCATTTAACTGTTAATAGATTTAATTTTTTTCTTCTGAAATATTTTGAGATGCATTATTGTTAAGTATATTTACAACACTGTGCTGTGGAACTCCCAAGCTTACTCCTATGAAACAATAACATTGCATTCACTGAGTGACTCCTCCCTCTCCTCCCATCACTAGTTACTACTATTCTAATTCTCTCCTCATACATGCTAGAGAAGTGCTATATAGCTGAGCTTTGTCTCCAGGCCAAGGTCAATTTTTAATTTCCAGTATTAAACTTTGTTATATGCATAGTTTGCAAATATGTTCCCATTTTGGGTAAGGTTCATTCTTTGCTCTGTTGATTTCATCCTTTGCTATACAGAAGCTTTTTGCTCAACTGTAGTTCTGTTTCTCAATTTTTGTTTTTGTTATTTGTGTGTTTACCATCATTTTTTTTAAATTTACACATGTCAAAGTACTGAAGCATTTCCCGTATGTTTTCTTCTACTAGCTTTGTACTTTCATATCTTACATTCAAATCTTTAATCTTTTTAGCTAATACAGTATTTATAACAGGTAAGAAACAGAAAGATCTAGTTTCATTCTTCTGGAATAGAAACCCAGCTTCCCAAGCACCATTTATTGAAGAGACTGCTCTTTTCTTATTACATATTCTTGTCTACTTTGTCAAAAATTAGGTATAAAAGCATGAAATTTTCTGTGGTCTATATTTTGTTCCATTAGTCCCTGTGCCTGCCTTTATACCAATACCACTATGATTTAATTACTATTCCTTTGTAATATATTTTTAATCTGGCAGTGTGACACTTCCATCTTTGTTCTCATTCAAGATTGCTTTAGCTGTTTTGTGATAACAGTTTTTTCTCATTCTGAAAGATTGGCATTGGTATTTTCTTCAATTCTTGAGATCATCACACAGATTTTGCACATATGTTAAACAATTTTGCATCTCAGATATGGCACCTGCTTATCATAGTGAATGATATTTTTAATATGCTGTTAAATTCTCCTTGCTAGGAATTTCTTTTTGTTTGTTTAGTGTCTGTTGTGTATCTGTGCAGTGATGACAATTATGGCATGTGTGCCACAACAGACTATTTCTATCACTAAAAGGTTTGCTATCACTGGTATAAAGTAATGTTGGTTTTATGTTACAAGCTCAGAAAGATTTTTTCATTTTTTGTTGAATGGTTTGAGAAGAAATGGGTTTTGTTCTTCCTTAAATGGCAATTACCAATGAAGCCATCTATCAGGTCTTGGACTTCCCTTGATGGAAAACTTTTCATTATTGACTCAATCACATTGCTTGTTACTGATTTTTTCCAACTTGTATAATTGACCATAATAATTTTTAATGATGTTTTGTATTTTTTGGCATCATTTACAGTGTCTCTGATTCATATCTGATTTTATTTGAGCCCTCTCTATTTAAGTCTTAATTAGTTTAGATAAAGGTTTGTCAATTCTGTCTTTTTATATTATTTTAATATCTATCTCATTTATTTTGTAATTATTTTTGATATGATCTTTATTATTTTTTATCTCTTCTTTTTACTAAATTGAATTTAATTTCTTCTTTGATTCTAATTCTTGACACTGTATTATTACATTATTAGAGATCTTTCTATTTTTGATATAGATATTTATTACTGTAAATGTCCCTCTTAGAACAACTTTTGCTGTGTCCATTAATCTTGGCATGTTATGTTTCTATTTTATTTTATAATTAATGTATGTCATATTTTTCTTTTATTACTAGCATATGTTGTTATATATAATAAACACATTAATCATGGGGCATTGATACATATACAAGTCACATATTGATTCTTTTAACTTCTCCTTCTTCTCCCCTCCCTCCCATCTCCCTTCTCAGATTCCTATTTTCATTTACCTGAAGAAATTTAGTACTTTCTCTTTGAACTTCTTTAGTAACTCACTTATTCAGGAACATGCATTTAAGTTCCTACATATTTATGCAGCTTTCAGAGTTGCAGTTTCTCTCCATTGTGATCCGAAAAGAGACATATGACTTCAATTTTTTTTAATTTATTAAGCGTTTTTGTGCCCTAAAATATGATGTGTCTTGAAAATGCTCTGTATGCAGTTGAGGAGACTCTGTAGGATACAGCTATTCCAAGGAATGCCCTGTAGATAGCTGTTAGGTCCATTTTGTTTCACGTGAGCTTAAACCTCATGTTTGTTGTTTGTTTGTTTATATGAACTGCTCATTTATGAAACTATGTTAGATGCATTCTTTTTCTCCCTTATGGTATGCTACTGTTTCTTTTATATAGTAATATTATGGATTATTTCTAGATGCCCCCCCCAAAGCCTAATACTTTTCAGAGATGGCTGGATCTAGAGTATGTGACATTGGAATTAAGTGTGTGATGCTGAGATCGAGTATGTGTTACTAAATTAGTCCACTGATTGGTTTGGCATAGTTAGTTGTAGGTAGGATTAAAAGTGCCCCACTCTGCTGTGTGTACTACCCGGCCTAAGGGCAGGTAGCCTGGATAAAATACAAGGACAGAAAGAGGGATAATGTAGTTGCTCGTCACTGACTGCTTATTATTGCTGCTGCTTATCTTCTACTGCCTGCTCTGATAAGCCACTCTGCTAAGCCACTCTGCCTTGAAGCCAGCCAATTATAGACTGGAACCTCTACAAACTGCAAAACAAAATAAACCTTTCGTCCTTTAACACTGGTGTCTGGTATTTGTTTCAGCAACCAGAAAAATTACCAAAACAAGTAGTATTCTAATGCTGGATGCATATATTTATACTTGTTGTATCTTCTTGCTCTGTTGATCTCTTTGTCATTATGTAATGACCTTGTTCAATATTTTTTATAGATTTTTTTTACTTGAAATTTCTTTTATGTAACAGAAATATAGCCACTCTTTCTATCTTCAGGTGCCACTCTACAACATTTTCATGAAAAATTCTTCTCTATCTATACATTTCCAGCCTGTGTGTCCTTACTAGTGAGGTGGATTTCTTGAAGGCAGCATATAGTTGCCTCTTACATTTTTATCCATTCTGCCACACTGTGAAGAATTTTACTTGAAGAATTTAACCCCCTTACTTTCAAAGTAGCTACTGAGAGATGAGAATTGGCATCTGTCTTTTTTTTTGCTTAATTTTTAATTGTTTAGAAAATTGTATTCCTTTCTTCCTCTTCTGCTGTTTCTTTTGTGATTAACTGGTTTTTCTTAGCAGTATGGCTTATTTGTAAATATTGCAGGTTTGCACTTTACGATTAGTATGGGCTTACTAAAATCATAACAGGTAATGTTTTAAGATAATAAATCAACACTGAATACAGAAAAAAAGAAATGTCATGTGCATTAACTTCATTGTTCCATTACTGTCTTTCAAAATTATCTTGGCTATTTTATTCACTTTGTATCATCAAGTGTATTTGGGAAACAGTAAGTAGTGTTTTGCTCAATTTTATTTTGAATTTGCAGAACAATTTAGAGGAAATTGATGTTTTAAAAACATTAAAGTTGTTGAACTCTAAAGACTGTGATTCCATTTAAATTTTTTCTTAAAAAGTTTTTGTAGTATCTAGGAAAAATATCTGGTATATATTTCATTGTATTTATATTTAAATATTTGATGTCTTATACCATTTTAAATGTTTGTTACTAATATATAGATGTGAAATCTGTTTTACCTTTTTATTTAGGGAAACTACCAAATTCACTCATTCATTTTTAAAGATATTCTTAGTAAATTTTAAATTTTTTTCTTTATTTGCAAATTATATCCCTTATAAATAATGCTTGCTTCACATTTTGAAATTTATGTTTAATTTATTTTGCAGTGAAGAACTGACTAGGGCCGTGATATGAGGTTGAACAGAAAAGATAACATACTTCTTAGTAGTATTTAGAGGTGGAGACATTGAAATAAGGTCATTAAGGTGGGGTCTCCATGATTGAATCCTGGTGGATTTATAAGAAGAGGGAAAGAGGTCATAACAAATATACATAAATATGTCTTTCTTGTCTCTTGCCATGTGATATACTGTACTACTTCAGGACCCTATCAGCTATCATCAAATATGATCTCCACAGACTTAGGCTTCTAAACCTAAGCCAAAATAGACCTGCATTTTTTAAAACTTGCCCAGTCTGTAGTCTCGTGTTATTAGCATCAGAAAACAAATTCATACAGTCATGAAGCATAATATTTTTTAACATACTGTTAAATTTGGTTTGCTAATATTTTGGTTGCAAATATTTGCATTTACAATCATCAAAAATATTGGCTTCTAGTTTCCTAATATATTTTCTGTCTATGATATCAGGATAATGTTGGCATTGTAAAATAAATTAGAAGTGTTTCTTCCTCTGCTAAGTTTTGAAAAAGTATGAAAAGAACTGACATTAATTCATTTTTAAAAACTGTATAAAGTTCACATAGGTAACTAACAGATTCTAAGATTTTTTTCTTTATTAGCAGGTTTTTTAACTGCTAATTAAATCCTTGCTAATTATAAGGCAGGTCAGATTATTATTTATTTCTTCATGATTCAATCTTGGTAAGTTGCATGTTTCTAGGAATTTATGCATTTCTTTTAAACCATGCAACCTGTTGACATATAATTTATTCATAGAATTCTCCTATAATCCTTTTAATCATTGTGGCATTAATTGTAGCATCTCTTTCATTTCTCTTTTTAATATTCTGATTTTTTTATTTCTTTCTATGGTTTGCATGTTGAAAGGATTCACCAGGAATCACCAGGATTCAATCATGGAAACCCCACCTAAAATTCATGTTGAAACTTAATTCCCATGGTGGTGGCGGTAAAAGTGGTGCTTTAGGAGGTGATTAGAATGCTGTACTCACTAATGGATTAGTGCCTTAAAAAAGGGATTAAGAGAGCAAAGTCACCTTTTCCACTCTTCTACCATGTAAGAACACAGCGTTTATCTCCTTTTTGTCCTTTTCCTCCTAGCAGGTGTGCACTCCTACCAGAAGCAGATCTCCACCAGAAACTGAGCCTGTATATTTCATCTTGGACTTTTCAGCCTCCAGGACTATGAGAAAATTAATATCTGCAGTTCCTAATTACCATCTCTCAGGTATTTTATTATACCAACACAATTAGCCTAAGATATAAATTAAACTGGGTTTTGTTATAGCACATAACAAAAAATGTGGAAGTAACCTTGGAAGGTAAGTGGTAGAGACTAGAAAAACATACAGATGCACACATGAGAAAAGCTGGGTTGATATGTACAGAGGTGATCCTGGTGATAACTCAGAAGACAAGGGCTGTAGTGAAAGCCTTGACCGTAGAAACCTAGTGGATGCAATTGAAGTGATGATAGAAATATGGGCAGTTAAAAGTATTTGTATGAGGTCTTAGAACTGAGAGATATTTTCTGGGAAACTGGATGAAATGCCACCCTTATCACAAGGGTGATAAGGTGATTTGCGATCACCCTTATCACAAAGTAATAAAGAATTTGGTTGAATTGATCTTGTAGTTTGTGAGAGGAAGAATTTAAAAGTGATAATGACGATATTTGGCAGAAAAATTCTCTAAACAAAGTTTTGAAGTTTTGAAGATATTCTCTTACCTGCGTAAGTAAACTGCAAGAAAAAAGAAACAATTTAAAGATAGAATCTATATTAAAAGTACGCCAAAATGTAAAGATTTAGAAAATTATAAACCTGTCAAGATTGTAAAAGATTTTTTTTAAAAAGGTATAGGGACAGACGCTAAGTGTATAATCAAGCAACCTTTTGATAAGGACATTGGTATAGACAGAATAAAGCAAGAGCCATTCATGAAGGCAATGGGAGAATTACCCTGAATGTACTGCTAATGTCTTTAAGCTTGTAACTTCCATCAAATGCCAGGAGTAGCAGGACCTTATAAGAAGAAAAGCTTCACAGGATAATCCCAGAACACTAAGGAAACCTTGGGACTCAACGCTTGCTCACTACCTAGCAGTGCCTCAAGTCTCTTCTCCCAGAAGTCTAGTGTAGTGCTTCACAGGCGACCCAGCCATAGCCCAAGCAGGACCAGACAAGTCAAGCCACTGGTAGTAAAGGTATAGGTTGTAAATCCTTGCAACATTTCTGCTAGGATGATGCTGCAGACATGAGAGTACAAATGGAGAGGCACAATTGACTCAATGTAGGTTTCAAATGGTGTATCAGGGAGGTTTGGTACCTAGGCAGAAGACTTCCCAAGGGGCACCGTGCCTTGTTGGACTGTGAGGTTAAGGCTAACACAGAGAGTCACCATGAAGGCAGTGGTTATTGCTACCATGGGGGCAGGGTTCCACCAAAGATTCCAGGTCACCAGTGTGCAACCCCAGCCTAGGAAAGCCCCAGATGTGTGACTCCAGCCTGTAAAAGTCACAGCCTGTAAAAGTCACGACACCCAACAAAACTTTGAGAACATCTTCTGAAGCTTTGGGGATCCAACCTCATCCCAGTGTACCTGAAAGATGGGTTATGGAGTCAAAGAAGATTATTCTCAAGAATTAATATTTAATATTGCCTTCCTTGTTAGATTTTAGATTTGTTTTGACTCCATTACTCTTTTCTCCTTACCTATTTTTCTCTTTTGGAATGGGAATATCCATCCTAAGAACTATGTGCTACCATTGTGCTTTGGAAGCAGGTAACTTGATGGATTTAAATTTCAAGAGGAATTGGCCCCAGGATGAATCATACATTAAGTCTAAGTCATATCTGATATAGATGACTTTTTTGATGAGACTTTGGATTTATGCTTTATTGTTAACATTGGAATGAGTTAAAACATTTGGGGGACACTGGAATAAGATGAATATGATTTGTTTGTAAGTAGAAGAAGTTTGGGGGTCAAAGATGAAGTATAGTTTGAATGAAGATAGTCTTTCAAAAATTCATGTTAACAGTCAGTAACAGTCAGTATCCAATACAGCAGTATTAAGAATATGGTCTCTGAAGTTAACATCCGTTAAAAAGGGCTCAAGGCTGAAAGAACTGCTTTCTTGCCTTCCTGCCTTTCATCATGTGAGAACGTAGCACCCAGGGCCATTCTGGAAATAGCCTTCACCTGACATCAGTGTTGAAACCTTGATCTTGCTCTTCTCAGCCTCTGGACTTAGAAGAAATTAATTTTCATTCTTTATAACTATGCACTCTAGAATATGAAATATTTACTCTAAAGTATAAATGATTTACTCTAAAGTACTTTGTTACAGCAGCACAGACTGAGACAATTAATCAAGCTAAGAGTTTTCAATTTTCTTGATCTCAGAAATTTTGTTTTTGTTTTTCTAATCTGTTTCATTTCTTTACTCTACACTTACTCACTTCTGTCCTTCTGCTCACTTAAGGCTTATTTGGTTCTCATTTTTTGAATTCCCTCAGCTGTGTGTGTTAGTTGATGTTGCATCACTCCATAGAGCACCTGAGATAAATCAATTTACATGAAATGAAGCGTTTTATTTTGTCTCATCCTTGTGAAGGTTCCAGCCCATGGTCAATTGGATCTGTTAGTCTGGGCTGCCATGAAATGACGTTCCCCTGAGAAAGCATCCCTACAGAAGCAAAGCTAATTCTCTCGTGGGAGCTGTTGGAATACACATTTATCATATTTCTACCTTCCTAGTCAATTGGACCTTTTATCATTATATATTACACTTATTTTACTTTTTGACTTTTTTATTTAAATTCTCTTTTGTCTGATAGAATCATAAACAATCTAGCTGTCTTTTGCTTAACATTTGCATAAAAGACATTTTCCTGGCTTTTAGCCTGTGTGTCCTCATATGCGTTCTACTACATACAAAGTGCTGGTGAATCCTGTTTTGTTTTTCTTTTTATGCTTTCAGCCATTTTGTGTCTTTTGGTGGGGATGTTAAGTCCATTTATATTTAAGTAATATTTGATAGGCAAGGACTAAGATAGTTATTCCTCATTTTGTTCACTCTTTTCTGTCCTGTGACTCTTTTCTGTTACTCTCTTGCTTTATATTTTGTAATGACATGCTTTGGTTACAGTTTTCTTTTGTATATCTTCTATAGACATTTCTTTGTGATTACCATGAGACAGAAAACATGCTATACTTAGAAAAATTCATTTTAAGTGGATATATGTTCATTTTTTATTTTGCATATTCAAGTATGAGGGGAAAATAGATAATTAAAAACAACAGAAGCTTGAAAGAATTCCCCACACTCACTAAGTAAACCATTACATTTTTCATAAGATAATAAATTGAGCCAGCAAGGAAAGAATAGTTTAACAGAAACCAATGTGAGCAAATAAATTTTCAGAGTTTGGGGTCAATCTGAACAAACATTTGACTCTAAAAAAACATGGTATGTAAAAATGAAATAAAAATAAACTAATGGAAGTAGAACATATAAAATGGGAAGATTAAAAGAAATTCAATCTTCAAACCTGTGGTTATTTTTCTGAATAATCATATAGCAGCAATTAAATTAGGTTGTAAATCTTGGTGTACATGGTTTTATAATGTCCTGAATATATTTCAGGTCATAATCACAATAAATATTATATCCATATATTACTTTGCTGCCTACCCTCAGTTCAGGAGTTTAAGGAATAAATAAGGTACCAATTGCTATTCTATATCTTTCATAACAGAGATATGTACTACCAGTGATGCTATTTTAGTGATTATCAGCCGTTCCAGAAGGCTCTAAGCACCTTGCTTATCTTTCTGCCAGAAGTTAAATGTTTCCTCTTCATCCATTCACACCTCCTCTTTTTAAACTTTACTTAATATTTGTTCCTTTTATTTCAAAGAAAAGTAGCATAGGATATTTATTAATGTGTATCGGTATTACCTGACAAAAGCTTTGACAAAATATATATACTGGATACCACACCCACATTTCCATGAACCCTAGGAAGAATTTTTGAAAAATTTCTCTTAAGTCATTTTGAAGCACAATCCTTGATTATCAGATGAGATCCACAGTATTTTCCAGGATACTGTGCAGAAAATATTTATAACAAATCTGTGTCATATACTGAATCTAGCCTGAAAAGTAACTTCTGCAGTAAAATTCCAATAGGCTGTGCTTAATATATAAAGTCATATCTTTATACATTACGATATATTATGTACATGTACCATCTCCCTCAAATGAGTACACTCATTATATACTGTAAACATGTATTAATAGAAAAAGATATTTTGGAGCAACATATATTTATTATAGTGTAATGATAAATTGTAAAGATAGCATATCATTGGTCATAATTCTTTATCTTCATCTTTATTCTAATGTGTGTTTGTATGCTTTTTAGTACAAATTTAATTTTATGTTATCTGTCTTCATATCATATTATGTTATGGCTATTTTTTAATTCTTTGCAGAAATGTTTTAATATCCAAATTTTTCCTTCATATTTTACCATACAAATATATTATTATTTAATTCACCTACATGGTTGAATAAAATAATTCTTCATTTTTACTTAGATTAATAATTATGTAAAATCCTTCAGTACATATCTTTATACTCATAATTGATAATTTACTTAAGAGAGAATTTTAGGAATGAAAATTAGTGGAGGTAAACACTTTTAAAGTTTTCATTCCAGATAAATTTTTACAGGGTATATATTATTTTTGTGGAAGGCCATGCTACTTAGGCCAGGCTATTTACATGCTTTTAGAACATTAGAAATGTGTGGTGTAAGGATAGAATATTTTAGTTCCATAAAACAGACTGGAGTTATAAAGAAATAAGAGACTTGAATTCTTTTTGCTTCATACAGCTTAAATTGGCTCTGTAGTCCATAACAATTTGCTGAACTATTTTGTTGAAAAACTGCTTCAGGGGTCTACAAAGAAACAAGGAATGGGAAGGTTCACTCACATTTTCTTGAAGGTTGAACTATGCACTGTGAAACTGAAGCAGACAAAAAGAGACAGAGAATGGAACAGTTGAATTTAACACACAAATGCAAACAAGCGATTGTTGTTTTACGAGTGGTATTGTATAGAATTATATTTAATATATCTGTAAATGTTTCCAGAAATTGAAACATCTTGTGGCCTTTCATGGGCAGGCATTTTGTTTTGGTTTGTAGTTCTAAAATTTTTTACCTTATTAAGCTAAGTTATTTCACTTTTCTTATTCCTTTCTCAAATGTTCATTTAAATATAATATAGGAACTGTTTTTTTTTCTTTTTTTAAAACATTGCCAATGTTTTAAAAACATTGGGGTCCAAGAGGCTAGGGGACCCTTAGGTCCCTCCTCACAGTAGCAGGTTCACTGATTTTCTTCACAGAAAGAAGATATTTCAGGATGCATCAGAAAAAGGCACAAACAGAGCTTATGAGGTAGAGATAAATAAATGAGGGCTGTTTTTCAAAGGAATGAACTGCATTATTTTTTGGAACTGAGTGTGTTTATACTTGTTTTTGAACGGGAGAAAAACTATAGATAAAAGTGTCCTTCTGTTTCCTGCTCCCTCAAATTGTACCGGCCCATCCACAAACATATTTTTTTTTTGTTGTTTTTTTTTTTAATTGTGTGTTTTAGGATAGATCATGTAAACATTCACTGGATTTGCTCAACCCGTTGTTGGCTCTCTTAATTGAGCTGATGTGTGACCTAGTGATGAGTCTGGTAGTGTGGGAATGTAAATCTAATCAAGCACTGTTGACAGTGGGGCATTCCTCATTTCATCCCCAGCTCCCAGTCCTTACCTTACTTTGTTAATGAAACCAGTTCATTGCCTTTTAGTGACTGGACTGGCAGGGAAGAGGTGTAAATCATCAAAGAATGTCAGCATGGAGCTGTCTTGGGTGACTTTGGCCAAGTCCTAGAAGTTTTAGTCTTCTTACAAACTACAATTTTCAGCCATGATTTCCTTGTGTTCTTCCTATCTTTTATTTCTTCCATCCTATGTCAGCATCAACAATAGAATAGAATTTCTGAAAATAGAGAAGAGCCTATTTGATTTTTTTTTTGAGACAGTCTTGCTATGTAGTTTAGGCTGGTCTTGAACTCATTATGTAGCCCAGGCTGGCCTCAAACTCACAGCAATCCTCCTGTCTTAGCCTCCCAATTGCTAGGATTACAGATATGCACTGCCATGCCCAATTAGAAGATCCTATTTGATATGAAACATCTGTTGCAGTTTTTAATCCTGTAGAAACTGCTGGTAATTCATAAAAATATTTTTCTGAGAATATCTGTGAATACTTTGTATGTATGCAGAGCTGCATTAGATGATAAAGATTCAGAAATCATTATATTTCTTGGTGAAGGATTCCTAGCATGGTGAGAGAGATAAACATGCATACAAATCACTGTAGTACCATGGAAACAAACTACTGGCTTTGAAGGAATATTCAGGCTGGAATAAACAATGCCAAATTAAACCTTTTGCTTAGGTTTGGAAAATCCTCTCAGAGGAGGTAACTTTTGAACAGACCAAAAAAAAAAAAAAAGGCAGGGGGAGAGAGGAGGAGGAGAAGGAAGAGAATAAGAAGAGGAAAAAGGAGGAAAAGGAAAGGGGAAGGAGAAGAGAAACAGGAAGATGAAGAAATAGGGTTCACAGATTAGAAAGAATTATATTAAAAGCAGAGTAGATAATGTTTTGAATTAAAAGAACAAGAGGTTATGAGTGGTTAGAAAGTGTCCCTCATGAAAGAATTCTCTGCTAAAATACATTTGATCACTATTTTCCATCAGATATCCCTTCCTTTTTGCTGTAATCCTTGGGAGGCTACTAGCAATTGTTGTAACTGGTGCTTCTGCATGAATACTTTGTATAACTCCCTTATGCTAAAACAGATTCTTAAATGAAATATAAAGAAAACATGAAAAACAAATCATTCAGTGACTGTGATAGAACCAGTGGGCCATAAGCCTTCAGGATTTGAGATATTTGCAGCAACAATAAATAACTGAGCAAAACTTGGAGAAGTTGGTAGTACATAAAAGAGATAGTTTTCCCACAGCTCACACCCACTACTAGGAGTGTTATTTCCAGAGGAGCTGAGCAGAGTACAGAACAGCCTGGAATTTATCCCAGCTCTCTCTGAATTTCTGATCAGGACTTTGATCTCTTTGGAATGAGGCATGGTACAAATACTAAGTATTTACTACTTACTTTTCTCAGAAAAATCATCTCATAGAAAAATTTAAGAGCTCAACATTAAAATTTCAACCTAGCCAAACAACATTCTTTATTTTATGATGAACAGCCTGCTAAATTAAAAAATAAAAATTAAAATGTTATGAGCAATTAACATTTCATACTTATGTGCTGTTTCTATACAAATGCCTATTAAATATTAAGCTGGGTAGTGGCTGGCCACACTCCAGGGCTCTGCAGAGCACACAGCCTATCAGGCGCTACCATTTTTTTTATTATTTTTTTTTTTTTGCATCAGCAGATGTTGCAGTTTGGAGATAATGAAGTTCCTCTCCTCTCTCAATGTACACCTATTTATTTCTTCCTTTGTTTTCTTTAAGTCTTACTCTCCAAGGAAAACTAAATTTAGTGGTTTAAAATTTACTTTTAAAATTACATGTAAAAAGAGATAAACTACACTGGGAAATTTATTACAAAAGAATGCAATGCTAGAAAGGTCCATTGTTTCCCTTGTATTTTTCTGGAACAAAGCATTCAACAGGAAAAAGCCAGATATGGAACTACAGTAAACATGGCCAAAAGTTGAAGGGAAAAACATTTTCCAGTAGCAATCTATGTATGTTTTCCTAGCCCAATTTCCTCACAGATGAGACAATCAATGTATTTGAAATTTCTGTATTCCAGGAAAAGACCTGATACTTAAAAAGAATTAATCATTTCCTCCGTTGTACACAATAGCATATTTATTCCTCATAACAACCTTGAAAATAGGAAATATTACACTGATTGTACATATGAAGAAATTGAGTATCATGGAAATTGAGTAAAATATATTGCTCCTAACAGATTAAATCTCTACAGAATGTTAAACCATATAATATGTCCCTTTACAAGATAATTTGCATCAGTCAGGTTTCCCATTGCTGGGACAAAATGTCTGACATTTATACAATTTAAATGAGGAAGAGTTTATTTGGCTCATGGTTTCCAAAGTTTTGGTGAGATTCCATCACTAAGGGCCTGAGGAGAGGCAGAATACCATGGTGGAAGAGTGTGGTGGAAGAATACTGTTGGGAGTGGGCCAGGGACCAGATATATTCCTCAGGAGCATGCACCAGACCCACACGGACATACTCAGAATAACACTTCACTGATCTGCCACGTGGGTCTCTTAAGCCAGTCAAGTGGGCCATTCAAATCAACTGTCACAAATCTTCTCTTGCATGTGTTTCTATAGTCTCAGCAACCTCATCCACCCTATTTTCCCCCTCATATTAAGCTGAGATTGATTACACACAGATTACTGGTATTTCTTGCATAAATATGTAAAAATCCATTTTGTATGTTTTTACTTTCTTCTCTTCACCTGGGTTATAACAAACCTTTCCCATATGACTTGGACTTTGATTCAGATTGTAATCCAAAAATGATTGAAATCTCGAGGGCAACCTCTCACAAGTCACTCCAATCAAGAGAGTCAGCAGAAGTATGCTCAACAACCTCTGGATTTAAGTTTGACTTCTGCTGGCTACTTTTGGACTCTTCATCCAGTGTCTATTAACATGAATAATGTACAGTAAGAGTACAGCCCAATCCTCGTCTCCCTATGATGTGTTCCTCTTTGCTCCATTCCTTACAACTAATCCCAAATGAATTCCAACCAGACCCTTGCTATTGATCACAATAGTGAAGAAGAAAGCACAAGTTGCATGGCACTCTGTTTTGTATCATTAGTATGATAAATATTGGATAAAATATCTTGCTAATTGTTTTTATAATACTAAGATTGTTATCACTGATTGAGGGTTTATGTGACAGAAACTGTTTTATAGGAAGGTATTAATTCTCATCACAACCCTATAAAGATAGTGCTATTTTTAACCACAATTATGCAAATGAAGAAAAGCATGCAAAACTTATTAATTTTTCTAGGGCATAGAATTGGTAACTATCAACACTTTGATTTGCACCCAATGCCCTGCACTAACTGAGCTCTACATGAGGAGCTCTGGGTCACACTTCAGTCCTCTTTCCAATTCAATCCTGATTTTCTAAGTCTTCTAGAGAACCGTTTAAAGACATCCTTAGATCTCTTTGTGCCTATTGCAGAAAATCTTTTAATGCAAACATTTAAAGATACAGTAATATTTTCTAAGCATTTAAGGTAATCATTCTGAAGAAAATAAAGAATATTTAATTCAGCAAAATTTGTACATAGTGTTATGTTCACTGTTCTGTGCCCTGGAAATAATCTCTCTGTGGAATCTGCCTTATGTTTCCATAGTAACCTTGAACTTACCTCTACTATTATGCTAATCATATCATTTCAGATTTATTGATTTATTTACCTATTTTGCCCTGATGAGTGCAGGACATGAAGCAATCAAGTCAGGAACCCATGAAGTATTGTTTTAGTGACTAAATAATGCTCCCTACTCTCAAGGAGTTTATATTGTGATATCAAACATAAAAATGGCACAGCATTTCCATGTCAAAATTAAATTCTACAGAAATGTAATTAAATCTACTAATACTTCAAAACCTACAGTAAGAGATTTCTGAAATCATGATGAAATTTTCAATCTTTGATGGTGAAAATGACCCGTGATAATTTAGGTTTTAAATTTAAATGGCTTAATCAACACATCTTATAAAAGATAGGAAAAATAAAATCTGTTGGTCATTTAGACCCTGAAAATAAACATTTTTTAAATTGAGAATTGGGTTAAATTGTCAAAGTTCTTTCAAATTTACAGAACTCGTTCATATACCAGATGCACATTTGATTGTAAGTAAACCTACTATATTTTTCCAATGATGTTTTAGAAAATTTCTTTTAAAAATGGATCAGTTTTCATTGTATCTGTGAAAACTGTACTGAAGAATTCAGGCTATGAGTGCTATAATCAAAATAAACTTTCTCTGTGCTTTGGCTCAGTATTCCCATGATTTCTTACCACCATTAAACATCTTAGAAATCAAGACTCAATCAGTAGGAATTGATACACGCATATGAAAATCTTGTGCCAGGAGCTGGCACTGTTGTTTCAATGAATACTTTATTTAGCAGAGCTGCCTCTTGCTTCTGATTTCTGGTACCCAATGTAGAATTTGATTACACACAGTACTCTGAGCCTCAATGCTGTCTTTTGATTTCTCAGCTCCAGTAGCTGAGCAAGTAAGATGATTTTTTTTCCCTGCTCACTTGCAATGAGCCGTAGTTTTAAGGTAATACAAAACAATTCCAGGAACAGTAAAAACAATTTTTAAAGTGATGGACTGGGAGTCTGGCAGTGCAGGTGCTTTCTAATCTCGGTCTGTTGACGCATAGCTGTATGGCCTTTGGTTTATCTCCCAACTGTGTCACAGTTCACTTGTTCATACATAGAGAAGATAGAGAAGGTCTTAGGATTCACTCCTCATTCATTCCGGGTGGCTGTTATATACTAATCATATGTGAAATGTTATACTAAATTTCATAAATGATGCAAGTAATTTTCAAGTTACTCACAGAAATTACCACCATAGGTCTTTTAGGAATGGGGTTAGAAGTTACACAACTGAGATAGATACTATGCCAGAGATTCGGAAAATTGTAAATCTTGTCTTTCTTGTCACTTGTTCTTTCAAAATCTTTCCCAGAAGAAATACACACACAAAGAAGCAAAGTATAGTTTTGTTGGTAGATAAGTAGCAAAATTATAACTCATTCTTTTATTACCTGCTTTGCATCAGACCTTATTTTAAGCATTTAATGTACATTAACTTATTTGATGCCCAAAGTTAACCTACGAAAAAGGTCCTATTTTACTTCCATTTTTAATGAGAATATTGAAAATCAAAAAGAAGCTTAATTGACAGTAAATAAGTGGTTTTGAACTGAGAATATGAACCAAGAGACTACAGTCTTAACTATACCTTATATTGCTTCCTAAAGCAGAATCCCACAATTTGACTGTAAAGCTGAACTATAAAAAATACCTTAGACCTCATGTCTACTCTAAGAAAATAAATTTTGTTTTAAGGAAGGGAACACTATTTGTGAGGTTGCTCCCTTATGTCCAAACAAATGGCACTAACTCTAGAGTTGCCTAAAGCAATAGGATAGATATGTCATACAGTACTTCTAAATATCACTGACAAAAGTGTTTTCCCCTCTTCTAGATTCCGTCAGAATTCTCAAGGTGTTAAAATAATATCCCCAGTCTCCTCCATTAGCCTGCATCACATGTACCTGGATGATGACAAATAAAATTCACTATTCTAGCCTTTGACTAGAAAATCTTTCCCTTTTTCTACATTTGGGTAGAAAGAATCAAACCTTGCTTGCAATTTATACCTACCTCTTTGTGAGTGTATGTTACTTATCATATGGCATATTAATAAGAGGAAAAATACATTTCTCTGAACATTCCACCCAAAACTAGATATTTTCTAAATGAACCAATTAGAATAGCTGGATGTACATGCTAATATGAAAAAAAAAGGGGAATCAAAGTAGAGATAGCTGGACTTACAGAATAGGACTTGGTTTAACTATAACTTTTTCTATGCTCTCATAGGTGATGAAAATCTAACCAATGTAAAAGACTAGAAATAACAAGAATTGATCAAAATACATCACTCTGCCCAGGTATCATAAGAGAATAAGTGCATGATTTTTGGAGAATTGGACCACTAACTTGTCAAATATAACTCAAATAATAGTCTTCTCTCACAAGGGTAGTAGAGAAGGAGGAAAGCATAAATGAAAAGAATGGGTAAGCATATAATCCATCTACCCACATATAAGGAAGAAATCCTGTTTCAGAGAGACTTCATTTCTGTATTTCTTTTACTCTTATAAGAGTAGTGAAATAATGGTAAAAGTTATCTCAGTTTTGGATAGGACACAATTGTAGGAAATATTTATAAATTCTTCTTAAGGCTTTTTACATAGCCCAGCATATACTTTATTTATAACTGCTAAAACTGGGATTTTACTAATTAACATATTTAAACCAATAAAGATTTATGAAAAGCACTCATCCATTTGAGTTCTTCTCTCATTGATGCATTGTTCAGTACAGCTAGCGATAACAAATAAAAATGAACATTTTTGCCCCTGAATTTGTTGTTTGAGAATGTTTTCCAGAGTTTTACTATGTATTTAGAGCCAAATGGATTCAGTTAAATGCAGAAACTTTCTTTTTTATTTGGATGTTATCTTGTATCTATCCTAAAATAGAGTGGATTTCTATTGAGGAAAGGAGGGCATAGGCATGCCCACTCTCACTTAATTTTCTGTTATTACTCTGAAATGGACCTTCTATGTCTCAAATCAGAAAGTTT
>PVJX010029019.1:0-23316 GCA_004027295.1 Dolichotis patagonum | reverse complement strand
GAGGAGGAGGAAGAGGAGGAGGAGGAGGAGGAGGAGAAGAAGAAGAAGAAGAAGAAGAAGAAGAAGAAGAAGAAGAAGAAGAAGAAGAAGAAGAAGAAGAAAATGAATGACTTAAACTTTTTTTGTGTTTTTGACAGACTACATCACTACATAGTTCAGGCTGACCTTGAAATCACTTCATGGTCTAGGCTACTCTAAACTCATAGCAATCCTCCTGCCTCTGCCTCCTGAGTGCTGGAATTTCCATTTTTACACTCATATTGACATTTTATTAAATTTTGTACTCACAGTTTAGTAAATGGATTCAAGCACAAATTTAAAAGTTATATACGAATAAATGAGCTGTAGCATACAATAGCTATTTCTGTTCTTTTTTTAATTCCTCAGACTGAGAGAATTAGAAATAAAATATTTTGGGTAGTTTGGGAACATAGAGGTAAGCCTGTTTTGTTCTTGTACAACTCTTGTTTAGTATGAAATGCATCATTTTAGGAACATAAGTAGAAAAGCTAGAGTTTTAATTATATTTCTTCTATGTATTTTATGCATGTAGTATTCAAACCATTGTTGAGAAAACATTAGATTCTCTATCCAGTAGCCAGCATTTTTGCAGCATATTTCAAAATGATTGCTTACCGGAAAGGCAAGTTAGGCTCTGAGGAGCCCAACCAAAAGTCAGAGGCAGCATATATGCATCTAGAAACTGCTGAATCCCCCAGTAACTGCATCACAGAGTCCAAAAGTGAAATGAAGTTAATATTTTTAAAAATATCTGTGGGCAGCAGAGTTTTCTTAACAACTTTGGCTCTCAACCTTTTAAGAGCTGACTATCTCTTGTTCTTCCCATCACCCTGAGTACAGAGAACTAACTTTTTTTAATGTAAAATGTAAACCAGAAATCGCACATGTCTTTAATCCTAGCACTCAGGAGGCTGAGGCAAGAGAGGATTGCTATCAACTCAAGACCATCCTAAACTACCAAATGAAACTGTGTTTCAGAAAAACTGTGTAAAAAGGGAAAAGTGACTTTGATTTCTCAAATATCCTTTGGGGGTCTAATAACTGTTTGGACAAAGTTGGAGTGACTTTTAAGGAACTTTTGTATTTGCCAGTCTAAGATGGGTTTGAGATGAGGTTTGAGATGAAATTAAAACTCTAAGATGATCCCTTTGGAAGACAGTATGTGTGCAATATAACTATAGTTTAAGCACAGATATGGTCATATTTGCTAGTATAGATCATATTATAGGAAACAATGTTCTTGAAAATATATTTTCAGTCTAGATCAAAGAATTATGGTATCATAAAGACATTTCTAGAGAATTTTCAAACCTAGTATTATTTTTTTAAAAGATATTATTTAACAAAAAGTACAAACTAATTTGCTACTGTTTGTGTGCAATGTGAAAGTGCCACAAAATGATGCTAGTATTTGTTTTTATTATCATTGCTATATGTTCAGAAATGTGCTACTTAATGTTATTCACAATGAATCAACATTATATGATTATATAATCAAAATTAATTATAACTTAATATCTGCTTTACACTGAATTTTTATGATGTGTCTGTGGATCACTCTTATGTATACAGAATTCACCAAGGTGCTGATACAAGTAGGTGTAGAGGGGAAAAATGCAGTAGAAGGCAAACTATTAATCAGTGATGGAGAAGTATGGTGCAGAGACTGATAAATGACGAATGTGATGGGAGGTTATTCTTTTTGTTTTCATTAGCTGAAGGACGTGAGAGTCAAAGGAGCTGGCATTTTGGAGCGGAAGTTGAAATTACTGGCAACATTTCAAAGTGGAATGTGGGAAAGCCTGTGTATTATCACTTGAAGCTTAGTAATGATGAATAAAGTGGATAAAATGCTTTCAACAAAGGCCTTGAGGTTGTAGAACACTTTACGTTACCTATGCACTGCATGGAGTTCACCCTGAAAGACTCAGTGAAGAAGCAGGGCCTAGTATTAGACTCATTAGAAGATGAATCGAAGGGTGTGATGAATACCTGCTGACTGGTGTCCTGAGATGAACAGAGCTAAAAGCAGTGATGCTTTAACTTCTGATCAATTTCTTGCTTTCAGGTAAACACCTCATTCAAACTGTGGCCCTGAGCATCTAGCATGAGGAGCTAGGTGAAAGTGCCTCCTCTTCAAGGCACTGGACATACATCAGTGTAGATGGGTGAAAGTGCTACTTTACTGAGGGTAGTAGGAAGACCGTGCTTCCGCTGTCCTCTACCTCAAAGACACAGGCTTGCAAAACACAAAAGGTGACAACTTTCTTCTTGTTTTAAATTGATCACTGCCCCCTGTGGCAATGAGCCTTCAGAAGTGATATGACACAGTAGTTGACATGGAAAACAGACTTCATGGCCTGGTTTTTGGTAAGTGAACACAGATAAAAACAAAAAGTAGGGTAATGATCCTATTGGCTGAGAGGCCAAGCTTGTTGCAAATATGAAATGATTTACTCAAGAGAAGCTAAAAGGATGAAGTTGAAAGCAATGAAGTGATATTTAACGAGCAAGGGATCATGACTCTGAAGTGTAAAATCAGTTCACCAGAAACAGATTTCTCTTGAAAATATGTAATGGAAAATATTAACCAACCTTGGCCCTTTTCAGGATTCTTGGTTTGTTTGTAAATAAGTCAGCCACACTGAGTTATAGTCATATTTATTCCTATTGTGAACTACCTTTCTGTCCAGTTATGAAAAATACTCCACTGATGCATAATTGTCCATCCCTTTTACTCTTCAGCCCAAATTGCTGCTTGTACTTCCACACTTCTAACTCACAGTGTGATTAAATGTCATTACTCAGTCAGCGTCCAACTTAAACCAAATATATCATCCTATTTCTTGCTTCAGAATATTGGTTTTGGAGTAAGCAAGGGCATTTTAGAGGACACTGTGGTAATGAATGGAAGTAAAGTTCACACACTAAAATATAAGAACTGAGGAAATCTTCGGAAGCAGCTATGTTCTAGTCTTAAGAATAGCTTTGCATTTTCCGAAAGCTGTAAATGATATTCATCATTTCGTTCAGTGTGAACAGACTACCTCTCAAAATGGGTTAAAAGCATGAAATGAATTTACCATTTTGTGGGTAGTATTCAATCAAATATGTCTTTAGAAACTAATTATAAAATGTGTAAAGATAAAATAACTCAGCCTAAGATTCAGAGTAAAAATTGAAATTCTCAAGCATAACTTTCAACAGTTAACTCTCCTAGAGTCTTTGAAACAAGTTGCAGTGTTGACCAACCCTGGGTCACAGACTTAGACATCCAAAGCAGGTATTTATTTCTTCCTCCACAATGTACTATGATACCTTGCAAAGATTCAGTCCATATTTACAATGATGGTAGCAATTTTAAGAAGTATTAAAAGGACGCTAAAACATTCTAACACTAAATTTGCAACTAACATAAATTCTCTTTTGTTTTTCCGGTCAAAGAAATAGCTTAAGTAAACAGAAAAATTCACATTTTAAAAAATACATGCTGAATTTGTCTAAGCTTTGAGATAAAGTGGTAGATACATCATATCTCTAAGAAGAAAAAGACTTCTAGTACTTTAACAATTTTATTTTCCAGTATTGCTACAGGAGTTTTCCAAGACTGGAATCTTTCTGATAGATTCTATAGTGTTTCATGTGCAGAACTTACACTGTTTGTAATTTGAGAGAAAGTTTAGGAATGTTACCAGTTAGGCTTCAGTATTTTTAAATTAAGAGAAAAGTGGACTAATGTGTCCTATGGTCCTTCTAAGGTCAAAAGGTATGATTTTGTTGAAAGCAGTATCTTTTACGACTGTTACTGGCCAAAGACAAGAGGCAAAGAATATTGAAGCAACATTTAAAATCATTTATAGAGTTGCAGCTGCACATGTGGTTAATGTTTTTAAATTGTATTATTTCAAGGATTTCTCATCTTAAGATATATGTAGCTTTATAAATGTTTCAGAACATCGCAATTCATAATGGGTTATTGAAAAGGTTAGATGTGGGTACAAATTAGGAAAGGGAGCTGCAGTTCAATTTGTTTCCTCTGTCCCCACTGATTTTTGCAGTCATTAGTTTTTCGTCTTTATTTGAAATACTAATCAGGTCATCCTATTTTTCTAAGGTGATTTACAGTTCATTAGACATATATTCTGCTAAATTTTGAAATAAGTTAAACATGCTCACCGTCATTCTGTCTTGATCTTAACCTGTAAAAATTCTAATGAAAAATTACTCTTAAGTGTTTGTTACAAATATTTCCAGCTTTTCTCTATCTTGATAATGATGGGGTTTTTCTGGCTTGAATCTTCAAGTTAAGTGTGACCACATGTTTTATTTATTCAAGGTAATACTAGTGAAAGTGCCATGTTGCTTCTAAGTAGTAGCCTTTTAAGGTGGGTAATTGGTGAGTTTTCCTCTAACATTTTAGGAAAATTGCCATCTTTAATGAGGAAAACAAAGAATTGGAATTTCTAGTTCATACATGATGGTATTCTGTGCATGGGAAACAACGTTTCCTTACAAGCCTATTGTAACATAAGGATATTTTCACTTAAAATAAAAATAAAACTATCCTTACCAGGAAATAAATCAAAACCGAGTATATGTTGCTATTAAAAAAAAAGCCTAATGTTTAGGCAGGTGACAGCAAAGATGTTGTTAGCGTTTAAAAGAGGGTCACACATGTTTGAGACCTGAAAAGGTTTGGTAAAATCATTATTGCCTTTTTCTATTCATATAAGAGAATTCCAGTTCTGTGCATTCTTTACTGATTGATTTTTTGGCAAATTATTATATGACAGAAATCACCGCAGGAAATAAGTGACAATTTGAAGGTAGAATAGAAGGAAATTAAAGAGAACAAAACACTGGCAGATAGCTGATTTTCAGTTTAATATAATGAAGATATGGGTAAAAATGAAAGCATAAACTTGACTGTTGGAAGAGGTCATAAGCTCACTAGGAAAGCCCATGAATAAAGTAGGTGAATGTAAACCTCCAACTAGTAGTGAATAGCAGGTAAAATATTATGAGTGATAAAATGCCTCTTCAAGAATTATAGGGACATGTTTCTCTCAAGCATACTTTGGGCTCACAGTTACCTTAAGACAGAAAGGTATGTAGACCTCAAGAAAGAAAGAAATAGAGCAAATATGAAAATTATAACTCAAAAGTACTATGATTGCAGCAACAGACCCAGGAAACAATTTGGAACTCTGTGATGAATTCATTCAATTTTTAAAAAAGATATACTGTATATCAGTCCTACTACTCTTGGAGAGTAAAGCAGAAAAATCACAAATTCAAGACTAGCTTGGTTAATTTAACAATTTAGCGAGACTTTGTCTCAAAACAACGGATTAAAAAATGGACTGAGGATATAACTGGGTTCAGAAGCCCTGGATGAAAACCTCAGTCATACACACACACACACACACACACACACACACACACACACACACGGTAAAGGCAATGCTAGTCTGAATTTAAAGCTAAAAATGACAAATTGGATTCCAGTGTACGTAAAGACGAGGAGGACTGAGAAATGACATGAAGTTAATAACCTCACAAGTTTCAAGGTTTGAGATAAAAGAATCTTGTAGACATAAGATACCAAGAATTAGGGGAGCACCCTAAGAATCCTGTTTCCATGAGAAAATGATTATTTTTGGAAAAAAAATACTACACTAAGAGATGTCAGTATTCACAAGAACCAGGATCAATATTTGTTACTTTTTCTTAATTTCTTATTTTCCAAGAGGAAATATTTATTGTAGTTTTTCTTCCTTTTTTGCCATTGCCATTGGAATTGAAGAATTGTGAAATAGTCCTTGTTTATCATTATCATTATTTGGCTTATAGATCTCTGAAAGAAATCATACAACATCTCGAACTGTAAGATGAACTTAGTACTATTCTATAGCATCCCAATACAGAAATAGCCATAAAGACTCAGAGCTTGCATTATTGGACATGCACGATGTGATATTCTCAAGGGTTGACACGATGTGTGACTGTGTCTTTAACAGAGGAAAAAATGAGGCAGTAACTAAATGGTAACTAACACCTGTGTGAGGAATCGGCTAACTTGCAATGTATTCTAGCTTATTCTAAATAAAATCTTAATAAAAGGCTTATCCATTGGATCAATAAAACAGATTTTTTTTGAAAAATATGTATGACATGAAAAGAAAAATCGGCAGATATCTCTCCACTCAAAAAATGTTGACTATCAGGAAAAAAATTGTGCAAGAAATCAATGCATATTTACCTTTCCTAAGTCTTGTATTCCATAGCTACTACCCTATTGACAAATTGCATATTTACCTCTGTTCCTTGTTGTAAAGTAAGTTTTTAAGCAAGTTTAATGTCAAGATTTTATAATACTGTAACCTAAAATGAAGCAGAAAAATATTTATTGTAGGTTAATATTTTAATAAATTTAGTTTTAATTTAGCAATAATTTCTGAATATAATTAACTGCAGTATACACATACTATTTAGCATTTATCCCCAAATCAAGGTAGTATACTGTAGATTTTGAGGAAAAAAAGAACTTCATAATCATTGTCTTTATTTCACACCATTCTTAGTATCTATCCATCAATTATTTGATCTTCACAAACTGTGTCTTTTTTCTATAATTTGGCTTCTGGTCATCAAGGTTAATATTATTATGCAAGAGACCAAAATAAATTCTAAAACCTCATGTTTTCTTTCATCATCTCCATTAAAATCTTCATGTGGTTCTGTGTACTTTCACACAGATGCATTCCTGTATCACCCTCTCATTCCCAGTCCTAGAATTCTTCAAATGATTACTTTGAAAATTATGGCTCATCACAAGCAAATTCTCTTCTCTGACATTTTCTATATATTTATGTACTATAGTCTGTGTCTGCTCTGAGGACACAGCTTGCTCTGTATAACTTTTCAGCGATGATCCAAACCCCAATAACCTCAGGCATAAAGGTATCGTAGGCATCCTTGTCCTTATTGTGGTTTTAGATGGACAATTCTTTTTCTCTCCTCAGGAAGTCCACTATTATATTTTGGATTAGAGAGTTTCTGGCTCAATGTGTTTCTTTCTAAAATTCTATTTCATTTTAAAAAATTCAATATAGTCTGATAAAACTACTCTATAAAAGTTGTAAATTTTGACTATCCCTCTTCTCACATGTTTAAAAACTTTTTATCTAGATGCTTGATTACCAGAGAACACTAAGTGTCTTTATTAGGAAAAGTAATATGTCATTCAATATCACAATAATTAATATATTGCTGAGTACCATATTTTGCTTATTGTTTACTCCACTTGAAGATTTTTTTTTACTTTATCATAGGATAGTTTCTTCCTTTTTAAGTTGAAGTACATTTCTTGAACTAAACTAGAATTTCAGTTTCTTAAAAAAAATCAGAAAATATGTCTTATATGCCAATTACAGTTTTCCAATATCAGTTAAATGTTGTCAGAGATGCTAGACAGATTATCAAAACACACTAAGCACAAAGAAAAACCACAGAAAATTAATCTCCATAAATAAACTTTATAACACAATGTTTATTTAGTAATCAGGCAGATTCCATTTTTCCAGGATGATGGAATATAACTTTGGGAATAAATACTATGTGAGGTTAGGGTCCTGAAGAAGGAAAAGATTGACATTTAAATAGTGATGGTGTGCTGGAGAGGATTCTTGACAGAAGTTGATTTAAGGAAGAGAAAGAGAAAGGCTTGTATAAAGTGAGCTTTTTGGTTATTGGTAAATATTTGAAGGACATATCAGAAGTGACAAACTTCTCTCAAACTTACTGGCAGATATCTATTCCCTAATTCTAACTTGAAATGTTTTCAGGGTGTGTGTGTGTGTGTGTGTGTGTGTGTGTGTGTTGTCCTTATCTATAGTAGCAATGTTATTACTTGTCAAATCCAACTATAACTTTACTAGTAAATAGCACTGTAGTGTACATGGGATTTTAATCTATACCTAATGACAAGACTTTCACAAGAAAACAAATTCAATGCACATTTCATCAGTACACTCAAGTATTTATAGTTATATTCAAAATGAAAAACTTCTCTACAGGTTCCAGCAGAGTAGGAAGTTTGATAAAGTGTATTTCAAATCGACTATTTTCTTCGACATGGTTTAACTAGTAGGACTAAGATTTTAAGTTACTTTTGTAAGTATCCACTGATTATTCCAAAATTATTCCCAGAATGATAAAGTTGTAAACCAATAAGTAATTTTGTTATTCAGCCCTGCAAAGCTTTACGAATAAATTTCCTCAGGAAAAAGAAATGTTTAAGAATCAATATACTATTTCCCAAGGGTAAATCCAAACACTGCTTCTTCCTATGACTATGAATAGAAAACATCACTAAGTAAAGATTCTATAATATCCTAAATGTGTCCCTTTCATGAAAGTTGCTTAAATCAGACATCAAAACTGTTAAATACATCCACCGAGGTCTTCATATGACACAGCCGAGATTTTTTTCAGTCAAGTGTTCTTACTTCAGCTCTTTAAATGAACTTGGCTTTCTTTCAGTAACACCATTCGTAGTAGTCCTTGGTAGGAAGCTGACAGCTGACTATAAATTGCTAGACAGTATCGTATCCTTGTATGTATGCCAGCAAGCGTTTTCTGCACAAGTTCAGCCAGAAATTAATGGACGGTAGAACGTAACAGGTTTGGTTTGAATTCTGTATCATCCATTAAGTTTCTATTAAGAGAACCTCACTGTGTATGTAGCTGACATATCAACCCAGAAATTTGAGCTTAATAGAATAAAAATTTATAATTAGAAGCAGACAATAAGTAAAAGAACTCAGCACTCATGGGAATTCTGGTCACAGTGTCAGCAGAAAGAAGCAAGTGGGAAATGAGAGAGGGGAACATAGAATTTAGCTAAATTGATAGTAGACATCAAAACCAACCAAGAAGAAAATTAATGGCTATATGTAGGAATGGTAGCAACAACTACCTTGAAACTGAGTCAGTATCTTTTTAACAAAAGGATCTTTTTGTCTTTGCCACACAAGGACAATACTGATGATAAGGATTTTTATTTCAAAAACTGCCTATAACTTCAAGGGGAGCTCAGAAACAGAAAGTCAAGTGATCCTGACAAATGTCTTGACAACATCTAGCTAAATATGAGAACAAATGATTCATCTTAGTTAACATCAAAAAATTTGAAATAGCACGAGATAAGAAAATGTGTCTGAGGATATGGAGTGTTTATTGCATCTTTTCTGTACATTTTATTAAACTGTATGAGAAAGATGAAACTTTTATTGCTTTTGTAGGTTGCCTTTAATTCTCTCAATGAAAGAACACAAAACAGATTGTTTTCTTTTTAGCAGCATTACTTTCCTGGATAAGTAAAGCATTTCATAGTAGTGACATGCCTGACAGACATTACATCAATGAGGGGGTGCTTTTCCAAAAAATTCATCTGAGTTTCTATATGGGCAGTTGTCAATTGAAGGTACAATGCCTTATTTTCCTTCAAGCTGTCAGTTTCTTCTTTTTCCACAAAGAGAATGAGAAATGTTAATTATTTCCATTCTACATACAGAAAATGAAAAATTTGTGCTTCTTATAAGAGACATGTGAATCCTGTGGATTTCATGTCTTATTTTATTATTTTTTGTCAATTACTTTTGTCAATGACTTTAGATCATTTTTATCTGGAATAAAATGTTTATTCTCAGAATAATCCCTGGCCCTATCCCATATATTTTAAATCATCTGTAGATTATTTCTAGTAGTTAATTCAATACAAATACTATGTAAATAACTGTTATTGTCTAGGGAATAATAACAAGAGAAAAGTCTGTATATGTTCACTGCATATATGTGCAGGGATTTGTTCTTGTATTTTTGGCTTTTTCAAGTATTTTCCATCCATAGTTGGTTGAATCCATGGATGTAGAACCCACAGATAATGGAATGCCAACCATACAATAAGGGATAATACTGTATCTCTAAACATGTCCACATTTAGCCTATGATTTTGCTTTACAATATGTAATAGTCTTCTAACAGATAGCAAATTTAGAACCTAAAGACACAAATGGCAAGAAAACTTGAAAAGTGGATATTTATTAAACTTACATTATGCTTCTGCAAAATTCTGGAGAGAAACTTTTTGCAAATGAACTATTATAGATCAGCTTTCTCCCTTTCGTTAACCATTGGAAGTATACTTGATTAACTTATTGAATGACACAGTAGAATTGAAAGTATTTCATTAATACAACTTATTATTTCTATTTTAAATTAAACATAATTCAAGATTTAAAGTACTTGTCAGTCAAAAGTCTTTACAAGAGATCTATAAACTATAGCTTCTAAATACAATTCAGTCTGCTTTCATGAGTTAATTGATTTTAAATAATTGAAAAGAATTAAAACAGTAATTTTTGTAACATGTAAAAATATGCGAAATTCAGAACCCAGTGTACATGAATAAAGTGTCATTGGAACATAAAAAAAATTTATAGATTTATTAGGTTACTTTACTAATAAAATTTGAATAGCAATTGCTATTTTCAAAGCTTTTCTGAATAATTATTTACCATTTTATCACGCATATTTATTAAATAGTTTATTTTTCTAATTACAATTTTAACAAGTTTGATTTAAGGCAAAAATTAAAAATTAAAAGCATGGACCCAGAAATGGGATGTTCAATTTGCTTTGTCTAACCTTAAAGACACTGTTCATTTAACCATAAAATACAGAACATTAGAATTTTATGAGCGATCAAAAATGTATTTTAAATTAAATGTTCCTTTTGTGTAACATAAATATTTGCATCTTTAAATGATTTAGCAAGTTTGAACTCTCAAAAATGTTTTATGCTCACTATATTAAAAAAAAAAACTAAACCGATGGCTTTTGTATAAGCTACTTCCATTCTAAAAAGCACATTTTTAATTATGTACTAAAGAGCTATTCTTTATTCCACTTTAAGTTTTATAGTTTAATTAAGTGCCTCTTCTTGAACCCAATCTGCATTAAATCTCTTGTTATGTTCTTCCACTTTACACATTTGCTCATGTAGTTTTTTCCTTCTTAACACCTCCCTTAATTTCTCTAGCTAGATAAAGAAATTCTCCCCAAACAGAAGGCATGCAGGGATATCTGTGAATATAGATAGATGATAGATATAGATATAGATATAGATGATATAGATATAGATATAGATATAGATATAGATATAGATATAGATATAGATATAGATATATACATATAGATATAGATATAGATATAGATATAGATATAGATACAGATATAGATATATATCTGTGTCATCTTTCATTGTATCTAATGTTCTGCTGAGTTCCATGCGGAAGAACCAGCCCTTCTCCACTTGGTCCAAGCACCACTGAACCGCCAGGCTGAATAGAGAGTGTATGAAGTGTGAGGTCTGAGATTTAAAGAAGGCAAAGTGGCAGAGAGAAGCTGCATGTCTTGTCCAACCTCGGCAGAATGCAGGGAGTAAAAACAAACACGTGGGGAGATTTCCACAGAGTAAAGGGGGTAGGAAGAGAGCAGCACTGTGCATGAAGTCCCTGACTTAGGAACACTGTATGAGTTACTAGCATTCCCTGGCACCAATGTACCTTGCATTGTGAACATCCACAAGTGTGAACAAATCACAGAACTCGCCTGCATGCCTGCTGGACATTGTCAGAGTTATGCTGCTGCATGCTTACTGTACAGTGAACTAGTGTCCAATGGTACAGTGCTCATTCTGAGCCTAAGATGTCCAAAAGCAAGGGGAAAAGCAGTAGTAATGTGGAGGTTTGGTTTCTTGTTGTTATTATTTTGTGTTGGGTTGTGTTTTTGCTTTACACTGTATATTTGTGTCAAAGGCACATAAGACTCATTTTGTCAGATTTACAAAGGAATTTGACTTATGAATGTTCTCCCTAAAAGGAACTTGTTTATATCTCAGGGAATTACTGTGTCGCCATGTACAGCATCCAGTGTTTGAAGACTCCTCATTCACTCTAAACAAATTAACAGTTTCTAATAATGAGAAATGGACAAAACTCTGTTATGGTGGTCATACCCTTCTCAGTGGGGCAGAAATCTCAAGGACCCCTCCCAGTGCGGAAAGGAATCATTAACACTATGTCTCTGTGTTTTGCTTTGCTTTGCTTAATACTTTACGAATTCATTGTCTTGTGTAATATTTTTCTTTCTAAATTTCTTATGTTTTAAAAAATTTATTGTATTTTTGTCTCAGTTTTAGTCTTTTTTAAAAATTTTTCTCTAGGTGAAACTATGAATAAGATTAAATAGCATGTTAGAGAATTTTAGTGGTCTTGTGAAAGTAACCGCCACTAAAAATTGTTAAGGAGGATCCAAACACAGGATTTCTATTAATTTATTAATTAGTTATTACAGCTTCCTCCAGTCTCCAACTATATCTCCCTACATTTCTTTCTACCCTCAATCCTCAGAGGTAATTGCTTCCATCTTCTTTTGCCCCTCCATTTCAGATATAAAAATATCATCACCCCAACCACTATTGTACCTTTGGTCTTATTATAATTTGCTGTTATTTTGTTTTCTTTGTTAATTCTTCCTGAACTATATTTTCACTTTCCTTCTTCCTCATTCTTTTTCTCATTCTCTATTTCTAAACCCTTTTTTCCTGGGTTATTAACGTGTAAAAATTATGACAGCATCAAAATAAGTTGTAATTTACATGTTTTATATATGAGTGACTCTGTAGATAATGATATAATTGTTCTCTTTTTAAAATGTAGTGATTGGGACTCTCTCTGTTACATTGAGTAGGTTAAGGAGGGTATAAACACCAAAATGAAAACACAAAGACAAATCACAAGAAAGAAGAATATAATTTAAGAGATCTCTACAGTAGTGACAGCGTTTTTCTATTCTAATTGATCTTCAACTCACAGTGCAAAACCAATAGAAGCAGTTGAAAGAAAGGTAACAAAATGACTTTCCAGAGCCCTAGTATACCAAAAACTAATCATATGACCACTGAAGTAGAATTAAGTAATAAAATGGCTAAAACATTTGAAGTGATAAAATAAAAAAGCATAATAGCAAGTTCATATGATGTGTAAAAGCCTCACAGAGAATTTTAAAAACAAAGGATATTACTAATAAAATATTTAATAAGTTTAAGTTATAAACAAATTGAGTCAGAAAAACATGTATCACTTTAGTAATCAGTGTGAGAAAAAGCAAGCAGAAATAGAAAGATATGAAAAATAAAATGGAAATCATGAGCAACAGATTTTACCAACATAGGGACGTAATATCTGCAACAGAAAATAAAGTACACATAGTAAATGAAAAACTCATTTATATCCTAAAAACTATAAGACATCATACAAGTTATATGTAAATACTGCTCAACAATTCTGGAAAGAAAAAAAATCCCTCAAAATTATGGGGAAGAATTAAAAATTAGAAAATAACCTCAAAAAGTATAGCAAATTTACTCACTGAAATTATACCTGACAACTCTCTGAATATAAGGAAAGAATTATATATTCAAGACATATAGAACTACAAATAGTCACCAGTAGAAAACAATCTCTCCATAACACATAATGAACAAATTTCAGAGATTAAATTCTATAGAGAATACTAAAATTTGTTAGAGGAAAACAATAAGTAAACAACCTATCAACGCAACCCTATTCAAACTAAAACCTATGCTTCAATACAAGCCTTAATCAGCAGTTGGGAACAAAGTGTTTCAGTTCTTAAAAACAAGAATTGTCCATCCAAATGGTCTTATCCTGCAAAGTTTGCATTCAAAATTGACAGAGGAAAAATTAAATAACAATGACAAAAACATGATGACCACTAAACCAGCATCGCAGAAAATAACTCAATAAAATCCTACATAGAAACAAGGCCTCCACGTCAAAAGATCTCAAAGAAAAATGTACAGTGAACGAGGGTAGTAACAGAAAAATGTACAGTGAACAAGGGTAGTAACTAAACACAAGGGAAAAACAGAAACTAGCATGGGAATAATAATGCAGTCATGATTCATCACACATCTTACAACGACTCACAATATCCACAAAAATGCAGACTGGTAGATAGAATCAAAACACAAAATACAACCTTCTTTTTGACACTGGGGATACGCCTTATCAAAAAGGAAGCATAGAATAAATGAGAAAGGATAGAAACCAATAGCCCATAAAGCTTGGGCCCAAAGCAAGCAGGATAGCTACTTTATTTTTAAACACAGCAGAACTGAACACAAAGCTGATCAAAAGAACAAAAATTGCCACTGGTAAGTGTTGAAGGGATCTGTTCAACATAAATAGATAACAATTTTCAATGCTCATACCTTAGATCCTGGTACACTCAAATTCATAAAACAGAAATTACTGGTTATAAGTGGACAGAAGTAATATGTAGTGAAGAGTTCAACAGGCCACTGTCACAAGTGGATGAGCCAAAAAATATTACCGAGAACAAAAATCAGTATTATAACAAATCATTAAATAAGAGAACTTCACAGATATCGATAGAGTGTTTTTTTCCAACAAAAGCAGAAAACACATTTTTTCTCAGCAACACATACAACTATTTTTCAAAATGTACCACATTTTAAACCAGGAAGCATGCTTAAATGAATGTGAAAGCATAGAAATAATCTCCTGCATACTATTAGATTACAGTGGGAAAAAAAATAAATGAACAAACCATAAAACAAACCACAGAAACACATGGAGAATTAATAATATAGCATTGCATAATCCATGGATCACATAAGGAAAAAATGTTCCTATAATCAAATAATGAAGGTGTAACATGCCAAAATTGATAGGACACAGCGAAAGCAGTCTTAAGGGGTATGTTTTCAAGTATGAATACAAACATTGACAGAAAAGAGCAATCCCAAACAAATATGTCAACAATGGACATTAAGATCTTAGCAAAACAAGAGTAATTCAAATCTGAAATTACTAAAAGAAAAGAAACTATAAAAATCACAGCGGAAATTAATGAAGCAGGCTAAAATAAATGCAAAGTGTCAATGAATAGAAGTTAATTATTTCAAAGATAAACAGACTGGCAAACCTTTTAGACTCAAGCTTACTCTAAAAGGAAAGAAGAAAAACATAGCAATAAAATTAGGAATGAAAAATGTGGAAATCACAACTGAGACCAAAATTGGGAGAGTTATAAGAAACTACCTCAAAAGTTTATATTCCAGTAATTGGAAAACCTAGAATTGGAGAAGTTTTTAGACATATAGGATTTGACAAAATTGAACTAAGAAGATATAAAATCTCTATATAGACAAACATTAGGAAATGAAATAGTAATAATAAAAATTCTACCAACAAATAAAATCCGAGGAACAAATCAATTCTCCCTAGAAAATGACCAGCATTTCAGGAAAGATTCAAAGTCAATATTCCTCACATTCTTCAATGAAATTGAAAGGGAAGGATTACTACCAAACTCACTCTTTCTGAGAAGCTAGTATTACTGTGATTGCAAAGTTGAATAAAGTCTTAACAAAATAGTTAAAATATTGTTCAATATCAATAATGAACATAGATGCAATAATTCTCAATAAGTTATTAGCAAATAAAATGGAACAAAGTATTTAAAAATCATACATCATGACCAACTTGGCCTTATTCTAAATGGGTAAAAATATTTCCAAATACGTAAATTAATAAACATAATATCTCACATAAAAAATGAAGAAAAACTCACAGAATAATCTCAAAAAATGCAGAAAAAGCTTGACGAAATACAAAATCCATCGCTTCTCAGCCTTTTGGCTAAGATTAAGTGAAATACAAAATCCATTCATGATTTAAAAAAAAAATCTCAAGAAAATAAATGTAGATGGATCTTATTTCAAGCAGCTATGTTACTTAAAAGAATTCCACTGACATCACACAGAATAGAGAAAAAGCTGAAAGCATTTTCTCTTAAGTTTAGAACAAGACAAGGGTGTCCATTCTTACCATTCCTGTTTGAATAGGAAAAGAAATAGTAATAATAAAAATTTTAGTAACAAAATTCCGGGGCCAAATCAATTCATCCCAGAAAATGACCAGAGTTTCAGGAAAGATTCAAAGTCAATAAACCTAATACTTCAATGAAATTGAAAGGGAAAGATTACTAAATGTCAGCAGGGAAAACAGATAAGAGAAAAAAAGAAATGGTATACATACAGGAAGCAAAAAGGTCAAACTAACCTTAGTCACAGATAAAAGAAATCTTTTCACGAAAGACCAAAAAGCTTCCACCCAAAGACTCTTAAATCAGCAGAGTTGCTGAATACAAAGTAAACACACAAAAATCAATAGTCCTCCTGTACAACAACCATGAACACAACGACAAACAAATAAAGAAATTCCATAAATTGTAGTTTAAAATGAATAAGCTGAACCAAAAAAAGTGAAAAGAGCTATATAACCTACAATAGTGCTCTGGAACAAGAAACTGAAGAGGACTTGGCAACATGGAAACACTCACGGTTCCTGAGGAGATAGAATCAATGTGGTCGAAATGGCCACATATCAAAAATGGATATATAGCTTTAAGGTAGTGCAAGTCAAAATACCAACAACGTTATTTACAGAACTACAATACAAAAATTTAGTAAGATGCAGAAGATACCCAAAGTTGCAACCGTAGTTGCGGAGAAAAGGGGCATCGTGCTCAGATTTTCAAGTTATATAACCGTGGTAAAAGCAGAATGGTACTGGCACAAAAACAGACACATGAATAAATTGAACCGAATTGAGGATACAGAAAAACCCCAATATTCACCTATCTGATCGTTGATAGATGGGCCAAAAAAGTACACTAAAATAATATTCTTTTCATCAAATGGTGCTGGGAAAACTGGTTTTTACACATACAGACTATATGTAGATACATGCCTCTTACTCAGAGCTAAAATAAACTCAATGGATTGAAACCTACATAGTAAAACAGAAAACCATCTGGAGGAAGATAAAATAGATATGATCTTCAAATACATAGGAATAGGCCAATACTTCCTGAACAAAGTTTCTATTTCACAAGAAATAACACCAAGAAACAAATACAGATTACATCAAATTAAAAAGTTTCTGCAAAGCACCAAAAACCATAGTAAACATGTAACTTACAGAATAGGAAAAAATGTTGTGTAAGCTATTCTTCAAAGATTGCACTAATAGCAAGACAAATAAAGAACTCAAATATTAGATATTCTCAAAATAAAAGACCCAATCCAAAATGGTATAATTGAAATAGATGTACATTTCTCAAAATAAGTAGTACAAATGGCTGATAAGTACCTTAAAAATGTTCAGCATCTTTGGCCATTAGAGAAATGTAAGTTGAAAAAACACTGAGATTTCATCTTCCTTCAAAAAAGAATGAAAAATAGAAACTCCATTTGATTCAGCTATATCTGTTCTTAATATCTTCCCAAAGATTTAAAGACAACATGTTATTATGCTGCATGTATATCCATGTGATAAATCTCATTTGTTAATTTTGGCATTAATTCTTGTGCATTTGAGATTCTATTTAGAATATCATTGCCTATGTCTATTGTTGAAGTCTTTTACCAAAATATCTTCTAGTATATTCAGTTGTTGTTTTTATAACTATGTCTTTTAAGATGCTTATTTAATTTTAGTAACTCAGGAGACACAAAGAGATAAAGCTAATTCTGCATGTGGATAATGATTTTTTCCAGCATCATTTCTTACAAGGCTATCTTTTTCCCAGCATTTGTTTTTAGACCTTTGTTAAAAATCACATAGCTAAAGGCACATGGGATGATTTCTGCATGCTCAGTTCTACCCTATTGGTGAATGTGGCACATTTCATGCCACTAGGAGTCTTTGTTTTTAAAATCAGTGTAGCTTTGTGGTATAACTTGAAATTCAAAACAGTATTGTCTTTTTCTTTGTGCATTTTGTTCTGTATTGCTTTGGTTCTTTGGGTCTCTTATGAAATTGTAAGATTCGTCTTTTCTAGTTCTGTATAGAATGCTGTCAGGATTTTGATTGGAATTATATGAATCTATATATCACTTTTGATAATGTGATCATTTTAACAACATTGATTCTGCCTATTCAGAAACAGCAGATGTCCTTCCATTTTCTGATGTCCTCTTCAGTATCTTTTTTACATAATACTAAAATTTTCATAGCACTATATTTTCATCAAACTCACCATTTTCTCTTCCTTTTCAGGTTAATTCCTAAGTATTTTTTTAAGCTACCACGAATAGGTGTTTTTCCTGATTTCTTTCTGATTGAAATGATTGTTGGTGTACAGCAACATTATTGATTTTGTTTGTGTTGTATTGTGCCACTTTGCTGAATTTGTTTGCAATTCTAAATGTCTTCTGGTGGGCTTTCTTTGCCAGTCTTCTATGTCATGTGCAAATGAGGACTTTCTTCCTTCCTATACATATTCTTTCTCTTATTGGACAACTCTGGATAAAGTTGCAAGAGTTATACTGAATGAAGGCAGTGAGTGTGACAACTTTTTTCTCTTTTCCTCATTTTGGTACAAACGCTTTTAATGTTTTACTACTTAGTGTGATACTGAGAGTGGATTTTTCATGAGTACTTATAGCAGCTGGAGGTAACATGATTCTATGCATATTTCATTAAGGTTTTTATCTTGAATAAATGCCAGATTGCATCAATTGAGATGACCATACCAATTTTATCTTTGCTTCTCTTTATGTTGCATGTTTTATGTATTGATTTATGTATGTTTAATTCTCCTTGCTTCACTGAGGTAAAACTCATTTGGTCATTATTGTATGATGTGTTTAATGATTTGTTCTATTCTGTTTGCAAATAAATGTTTGAGGATGTTTTCATCTGTATTCATTAAAGAAATTGGCCCTCAGTTCTCATTTTTTTGTTAAATCCTTGACCAGTTTTTATATCTGTGTAAAGCTAGCTTTGAGCAATGAGGTCTTCCAGACCTTCACTGCTGTGGGCTGGGAGTCTAGCTCATTGGAGCAAGCAACTGCCTGGCAAGTACAAAGTCACAAATTCAATCCCCAGTACCAAAAGTAAAAAAAAAAAAAAGATAACAAATCTTCACTGCAGAGGGTGATATTATCCATATGTTTGTCACACATGATTTTTATTGTATTGAAATGCCTTCCTTTATTACTAACTTGTTGAGAAATTTTTCTGTTATGAAATTATGATGAATTTTGTCAAATATATTTTCTGCATTTATTGAGATAATTATGAATTTTGTCACTTATCTAAAAATCTATTCATTGTTGACAGAAATGTGTTACAGTACCCTGTTATTATTTATTGTTTTGTTACATCTCTAGTGTTTGATAATAAATGTTTGTCTTATATATTTTTGTTTCAATGTATATATATATGCATATATATAGTTCCTTTGAGTTTATAGGTTTTTTAAATTTTATCTGATCTTTTATCTCCCATTGTCCCTTCTCTGTTTTTTTGAATTAAAGTTTATTTTATCTGATATAAACATATCCCATTCTCATTATATTTCCATTTGTATGAAATATTTTCCATTGTTTTACTTTCAATCTATAGTTATTCTTGAAAGTGAAGGGAATATCTTTTAGGCAGATACTTAGCTATGACTACATATTTAATTTTTAATCAAAAGAAGAGACAACTTATTAAACTTTAAAATTTTCAGCATTGCAATCTTAAAAATAATGCACAAAAGAATTTGTTGCATTTAATTGCATAGAATTTACACTAACTCTAATAGGGCTGTATTATGAAGTTGTTAGGAAGTAGAGTTTTACTACATTGATTCAAAACATGAATAAATATATTATTTAGATATGTTTAAGATTTAATTAGTTCATTCAGGTTGGCAAAAATAAAATGTCTTCACCATTATTTTGTTTTTGATGAGGGACACAGAGGTCAATATATCTGCTGCTATTTATAATGAGAAAGAAGTTAGAGGTCCCTTGTGGTTTCATTTGTGTAAATCTCATGCTTCTTGGAGAGCAAATATTCTTCCAGAATTTAGAGGATATGTATATATTCATGCATCCAACTCTGAGCTATTATGTTGCTTTTTGAAATTCTAATGTAATGAAAATATGCTTCCTGGAGAAGTAAAAAGACTTACAATTAGGTGCAAAATGTGTAAATCCTACTGCAAAGAAAATGAAATGATTATTATAGTAGTTTATCCCATTGAGATTACTTTTCCTTCTGATTTTGTATTTTTAATTTATTTTCTTAACTTTATTACTTTCCTGTCTTCTTCCTTTCCTCTCTCACATCTTTCCTCTATCTGTCTCTTTCCTTTCTTCCTTCCATGCTTCTTTTCTTTTCTTTCCCAACAAACATTATTTTGGATAGAATGTATCATCAAAATTGCTAATTTCCTTTACAAAACAAAAACTCCTTTTAATACTTATACTTCCTAAAATACCTAAGTATGTATGAGCAACAAGAGACTCAGCATTTTTTATTACTTACAATTTTTCAAATTTTTGTTTCCCTGTCTTTTGTTAATTAATAATGCACCAAAGACAAGATCAACATTTACAGTTCTTTTTCTGAATGTTTTGACCTAATTATCAGGTTTTTTTTTAATCTGATTTTATTTGCTGTTAGTTGTATTGTTACTGTTATTGTTTGGTTTCCTTCAGAGAAAACCAAAAATACTTAATTTTCTGTGACCATACCAATAAGAAAAAAATGATTGTTATATGTCATTGTTATAAAAAATACAAGTCAAACATCTTCATTCAGAGTCTTGACATATTTTCTATATGTCATATGATCTACTCCTGAGATTTGTTAAGATTCATTCTAAGCTATTTAGAGAAGGAAATCAGTTTTTTCTCTTTGAAGAATAGATAGATAGATAGATAGATAGATAGATGTTTTTTAAGAAAGAAAAATCTCAAAATTATTTGCTATTATATTGAAAAAGTGAAAATGAGCCTAGATATTTATATGCATTAATACTTATATAAAATATATCTGTAAACATGCTTATCCTGGATCTATTGCTACCATCTCTGCTAGTAATCTAGAGAAATTCTTTCAATTTGTAAAGATCACAAATGTTTTAAAAATTTCACATGTTTTAAAAAACTTGTCAGAATCATTCTCATAATGTCACATAGTATGATATATTTTGAAAAATTAGAAGCAGATATAATTTCATGAAACTATTGGAATGATATATAGCACATGTTCAAATATATATGACTCAACCCTCCCCCTTACAAAAAATCCTCAAATCAGCATAAAAACAATAATTTTCTTTTTTGTGGACAATTTTGTTGTGATACCATAAAGTTGACCTAAAAATCTCTGATTTTTGTGTCCTAGTAGCTCTTTAAGGCAAAGTCTACGACTAAGATGGGTATATATTCCTCATATTATACCATAGAAGTAGAAGAAAAATATACAGAAATGTATCACACATCTAAAACCTCAGCTGAAAATTATCTTACTATCCAACGTTCACAAATTCTGTTACTTTGAGTCACTTTCATGATTAGGACAACACCATGGCACATGGTTAAAAACAGGAAGTCCATTTTAATGGAAGATACACACAAAGGACATGGAAGTATTGTTCAAATAATGGGAAGCGAAGAGTAGGGATAATTGCTGTAACTTCATGAAGGTGCCTTAGTAGTAAATGAAGAGCAACTCATGTCACTAGCTGAACAACATCACAGATAACTAGCCGATTCCGAAATTGTTGCATTCACTCATCATTCATGACATTTCAACAATTAATATAGGAATTGAAGACTTTGTTCTTATTTTTAACATTCCATCCTCTTTTAAAATAGAATAGAATAGTTACTCTATCAGTTGTAATATTTATTTTTCAATAGCTACAATCTCTATTACTGTATAAAAAACCAGTAATGTTTACAAGTTTCACAAATCACAGACACTGATAGTTACTAATTCCGCGCATTGACTAGGCAGCTCTTGTGTTCCATATTATTTAAATATGATCGTGCATGTGTTTGTATTTATCTTCAGCTAACTGGAGCACTTTAATTTTCTCCTGTGATATTCTCTAGCACTGGTCCTTATGTCTTTTCTTCTCACTGTATTATCCTGAATTTGCTACAGTATAAAGGTAGGGAATTAAGGCAAAGCAAACCAATGAACGAACAGGAACTTTGAAAACGCTTTAAAGACTGAGGACCAGAATGTTGGTGTCAGTCTTTTTATTCCATTCCATTGGGCAACAAGTTACAAAGCTGGCCCATAAGAAAGGTGAAAGAAAGAAAACTGCGTCTGTAGGTGTAAAGAGTGTCACGTTCTTGGAGAGACACAAGTGGTTCTTGTCAGTTGTCCTTGAGGCTATCATCACATTCTTAATCTGCACTTAGCTTTTATTCATGCTTTACTCTATGTTTATTTATTTATTTTTATTTATTTGTTTGTTTGGTTTTTGCTGGGAATTGTATTCAGGGCCTCATGATTGCCAGGCAAGTGCTGGGCCACTGAGCTACATCCCTGGGCCCTCATGGTTTAATAAAATTTTATTATTTAAGAAAAAACAAAATATAGCAACCAAAATTTAGCTGTTCAAATAAGTTTTTTGGATGAACAGTAAGTTTAGAGATAACTAATAGACAATTTAATTATGTGAATACTTGAAACTATTTACATTAGAAAAATAATTTATTGAAGTGAAATTTTACAAAGAATTTATATGCAAAACTGTTTGGGCTTTCTATACTATATTACTCCATTTATGTATCATTACATGTTGTACAAGAGCAGAAAAATTAATTGATAAAATAGATGCCATATTAGAGATTAACTTTGTAGAAGAAATAGCTTAAAAATTCCAAAAGTAAAGCTTCCTGAGTGTTGCAAATGTTCCATACTTTTATCTAGATGATATATACACTTGTTGAAAACTCAACATCTCTACATGTATATCTATCATTTCTGTATTGGCAGGAAAAACAAAACAAAGCAAGATAAAACAAAACAATTCTTAGAAAAGCATGAGGCAGAAAAGTCTAATGCATGTATAGAGCTTATAAAGAGTTTACGAGAACCAACTATATAACACTATATAACATGTTGAAATGAACAACTACTTTGAAGAAAAAGAGACACTACAATACCCAGTGCTGATTCCATAATGTCATGATGTGAAGTCCAGCAAAACTATCACTTTTTGTTCAAAGTGATCTTAGCTTGCTTTGCCTTGTTTAAGTTCAACACACATGAAGGTATGGACAGCTGTTTTGAGGAGAATGAGAGATACTATGACAGC
>PVJX010029018.1:0-23369 GCA_004027295.1 Dolichotis patagonum | reverse complement strand
ACGGCCTATATTTCTCTAGATAAGCCGGTTGCTAACAGCAGGGATGGGGGACCCCGGAGGGGGTATAGGTACTTCTTGTTTGCCACGTACCTGAAGGGGATGGGGACTGTCTGTTTCAGCCGGGTGGTGGCCCACGCATGGCACTGGTTCCCAGACTGGGCCTGTACCTGGTATGGCCTTTTTCTTTCTACCTCTGGTCCGCAAATGGTGCTGACTCATGGGGAGAGGCTGGGGCCTGTTAACAAGCTTCTTAAAAGATATTTCTTCTAATAGTCAACATATACTATCATTGAAGAAGAAAGCTGAAATTTAAAGATCAAGACATTGATTGTGGAGTGTGTAAAGTGGGTGAGCTGACGTGTCTAGAGCGCAATGTCTGGCACGATGGTGCTGCTGAACAACCAGATCACCGGCACACCAGAGTTGGGACCACACTCGGCAAAGAACTTGCATCCAGATCAGGAATAAAATACATTGATGCGGGTGGTGTAGCTCTAGAAAGGGCATTATATACATAATGGCTATGATGAAGAGTATGACTGTCCCATTTTAGATGAAGAAAACGTTGTTGATGAGTTGGAGATCCAAATGGCAGAAGGCAAAGTTAGTGTTGACTACCATAGTTGTGACTTTCTTCCTGAATGGTGGTTTCATGCCGTGTTTGCGTTGAGAACAGATAACAGTATATTGTATAAAAGACTTGAAACAAGGGGCTATAATGAGAAGAAACTACAAGACAATATTGAGTGTGAGGTTTTTGAAGTTCTGTATGAAGAGGCCATGTTGTCATACAAGGAGGACCTTGTGCACCAACTGCCCAGCAATACGCCTGAAGAAATAGAGGAGAACACAAGCCAGATCTTGAGATGGATTGAGCGGTGGGTCAAAGGTTACAACCCATAACTGGTCACTTAGCACTTAGCACTCTGCCTACTTTGGAGATACCACCCCCAAGCATCTCTAAAAACTAAAACTATGTCAAAGGCCCAGGAAGTATTTTTATGCCTGGGTTTCTTTTTCTCCATAAGAAAGTTAGACAATCACAAATATAACAAATATAATTATTATTCATTGAAAATAGTTATCCATTTCTAAACAAATCTGATCAAATTGTTAAAAAAAAAAAGAAACTGATTCTGGGACTACAACCAAACCATTCATTCATTGATCAATTTTAATGGATAAATATAAGACAAAATCAGATGGCAGTAAAGGTATCATTCCATTAGTGCAATAGCTGGCACTTAAAAAATGCAAAGTGCTTATTGGAATGATTTATTTTTCCATCATATAAATATTTTTATGGGCTTTGTCTTCATTTGGCACTGATGTTCAGAGTCAAATCATTTTAGCAGATTTGGAAAACTGTTTTTTCATATGCTTCTGGAGAGTAGTCAATTACCTTTGGAAAAACATGTTTGGTGTTTATGGTGGATAAACACACAATTGAGAACTTCAAAGTAAATCATCTTAATAAAAAGCACAATTAGCCTTAAGTTATCTTGTTTTCTGGTCTACTTTTATGCTTATTTTTAAACACCAAGCTTTCTTAAATGATCCACACTTATTCATGTATTATTTTCTATCATTGACAGTTTTTTTGTTCAGTCTTTGTTGGTTTGATAATTACATGCTTTCTCTTGGCCAAATTAGTTAGAATTAGATCATTTGAATAGAAAAATCAATGCTGATTTTCTTCTAAGTAAGGGGAAACTTTGAGATTATTTCTATACAACACTAACCAAAAAGATGTTTTGACCTAGGAGCTTGAATTCAGTTGGGAACTAATGGATCAATGAATGTATCTCTCTGTTCCTAATGATTTTTTTGGAAGAGATTCACACCGATCACAGAAAAATCCTGAGGTATCCAGCAGAATGAGTTACACTTTTTATCCGATCTGATCACGCATTTGTGTGGCTTTCCCGATTGCTGTTTTGTCACATTTCATTTTCATACTCAGTGCTCCTGTCCCGTTGAGTGGGCCATTCACCAGCCCTTTCAGACCAGCTGATGCTCCTGCAGGGAGCTCATCACCTCCTTCCACAGTGCCCTTCCTGTGTGTGTATAGTTTTTGAGCCTGAGTCCCTGTGAGTGTTTTGCCTGGCATTCTTAGGCAGAATTATGTTAATTTTTACCTTCACAATCTTCTCACTTAAACTAGTACTATACTCATGATAAGTTGCAGTAACTTAATGGATATAATTTTAATTAAACTATGGCAGAATGAAGTCAAGGGGCTTTGTTTGGTTCTGTACAACCTTATGCCTCTGACTTTCGTATGTAGTAAATGATTAGTTTTCTGAAATATTTTCATGTGAAAATATTCAAATATACAGAAAAGATGCAAAATCAAGGTAATTAGCACATAAATCCCTCACTGACAATGGTTTTTGTATTTGCTTAATCTGCGTTATCACCTATAATGATACAGTGCTGGCTCACATATCTATATATCACAATCTGTACAAAGACCTCATTGTACTGTCTATATCATCTACCTTGATATATATTTTTGATTGACCAATTAATAAATAAGTTGTAGATACCATGGTACATTACTTATGAATAATTAAGTATTTCTCAAAAATAAAAATGTTTTCCCTAAAAATGCCAGAAGTATGATAATCAATGAAATTACACAAATGACTAATATCTAACACCCACTTCCCAATTAAAATTTCCCCCAATTGTTTCCAGAATAACTGTAGCATTTCTTTTTATATCAATTTATTACTAAATTTTTGATCAAATAAATGAATCTGTGCAAGCCCAGAATTGGCACAGCATGAATTTTTTTAAGGAGAGAAATATGAAATGCATATTTGATATTTGAAATTCTGTTTTCTGAAATGTCAGATTAAAGTGGATAGTTATGGAAATTGGCATGAGACATGCAGGACTCAGATTAAATTGAAAAAACTTAATTAAAGCAAAGCAATATAGCTACATTGGCACTTAGAACAGCAATAGAAAAGCCATTGAAAGCAGCACCATTAGGGGAAAATGACATGAATCAATCCTGCTAGTTATGAAGGTATTTGCTGTTACCATGAAGCCACGAGGGCAGTGGAAGGTCACTGCTTATACAGATTATCTACCTAAGACATTCTTATTTAATGCTGTACCATAAACTTCCTGAGTATATAAATTGTGACAGCACACACACATTTTCAGGTCATTTTCCACCTTTAGCTCACCTGAAATTGCTTACTGCAGTTCTACATTCTAGATCATTGCCATTTACTGATGACTGAAGAAAAATGGTTAGGATACTTATGCATAAAGTGCTGTGTAGTTTTTAAAGAAAGCTTCAGGCTTGTTCCCAGAATTTTCCATTCCAGCACCTTCGTAGCCTCTCCTACCATCAGCAGTTGTTCTTTGTGATCCTTCCTTTGTTATTATTCCTACTGCTCTGATTCCAGGTGGAAATTTCCATCACATGGTAACCATCCCAGAGGAAAGTACCTCATTGGCAAGATTTTCCTCAGGCACCAAGATAGAATAAAGGAGAACCAGAATACAGTACCAAAGATCTCTAGCGAAACTGCATGATTTAAAGACCCAGACAAACCAAGATGTGGAAAAATTAACTTTGGATGATGATTTTGGAACAACCATACCACTATGCTTCAATTTCCTCATCTAGTAAATACAACAAAACACTTGTATTTCTCAGAATGATTACAAAGAACAAATCAGATGAAGCCTATCTGTGAGTATGAGTGTTCTGGAAGCTGCAACCTCTAGCGTGCAGTGTGATTGAAAATACAGTGAACAGTGAAAATTAAATGTTTATTACAGTAAAAGACACATTGCCATTAATCTTCAAAATATTGTCCTTCTCTTCAAACACACATATTTCCTTAGTCCTGCCGGCTACTTTCTGAAGCATTTCTGGAAGTCCTCTTTTGTGAATATCTTTAGTTCTGCTTTGTGGCTGCCTCCATGTTCTGAATTGATTCAAAATGTTTATCTTCCATGATCGTTTTGACTTTGAAGGAGAGCCAGAAGTCACACTGTAATATTTAGTGAATATTCAACAGGTAGGATGTAAACACACTGTAATGTTTTAATGAGTCTGTCTTTCATTTGGATGGCATGCGACAGCAGTATTCACCATATTTTTGATCATAGCTCATAAAGACAGTCACAAAAGAGGACTCCAAGAACTGTTTCAGAGAGTGGAAGGAATGATGGGATAAGTGTGATCGAAGTGAGGGGAAATGATTTGAGAGGTATTAACTTTTAAAAATTGAATTTCATTATTTTGATCAGTATAAATATAACCATCACTTTATTTCTAGGAATTTAGTCTTTTTACATCTGATTTATTACAGTCTTAAAGGAAAGATTATATTATCTTAGATTTTTCCCTTTAAAACTATTTACATGAATCTTACTAAACAGCATCAGCAATTTTATTTTGGAAACTTTTAAGCAGGTGTTGAAGTTTCCACGTCATTTCCTGAATCATGGGTGATACATATTCTGAAGTATCAGAAAGGATATTTGTTTTACTTTTTAGCTGCCAGGAGTCCTGCACTCAAAACAAATCCATCTGTTTCAAATCAAAGCAGAGACTTGAAGCTGTTGGGGCAGAAAAACTGTAGTGCAGGTTTTATTTTTAGTCTGTTTGCCCAAATCTCTATTGAGAGGACCCCATAGGTAGCACTTCCTTGGATGCTTTTTATAGAACGAAGCGTTGTTTGTTCCTGCTGTAAGAGACTGCTTACTCATTGCTCTTTGCCTAAGAACATCCTGGGTTCCAGAAGGAAAACAATTATGTAATACTCAACACCAAATTTGAATACAACCCAGGCTTACTGATTCAACACACACAATTAATAGTTTTCTATGTGAAGACAGTTGGGTATGTTCCATGAGAGGGGTGTAAGGTGAAGAAAACCCAGCTCCTGCCTGCACATAGGCTGTGGGCAGCCAAAGATACGGGCTCTGAGAAGCTCAGCTGTGCCTTGCTATCATTGGGTAGGAAGAATTAAATGTAAAATATGATGTATTGAGAAAAGCTATATAGAGACAGGTTGACACCAAGTCTTTTCAAGAAGAGATGCTCATAATTTCTATTTACTATGTTGAAAAATCCTTTTTTGGCTATCCCAAATCCTCTGTTTTCCACCTTTTCAATGTGAGTCTCCTAACAGGGAAGCTTTTTTATACAGAGAAAACCTGGTTCTTTCTTCCTGCATTGAACGTGGAAATCACTTATGTGAGCTTTTAGCTCAGGAGAGAGAAAGAGGCATTAGGAAGAATGGATTTAGGGCAGTACTGAATCTTTGGGATAAAATCAGCGAGGAGGGATGTGGTCATGGGTATAGGCAGTGTCATTTATTGGGTACCACATTATGCTAGACATAGGGCTGCCTCATCTCAGCAGGCAAAAAAAAGTTCTTGTTTACATAGTACTATGTAGCATTTCATTGGATATTACATAAGGTCAGCAGTATTGTTTAGATTTTAGATGTGAGGAAAACAGAGACAAAAATAAGTGTCTGCCCAATATCCCACAGACAAAAAATTGCACAAATTATTTTTGAGCCAAGAGGCCTGGACTCCAGCATTTCTACGTCATTACTCTTACCTCCAGGCCTCAAAAGAAAGGATAAGGAAAAGACTGAAAGACCAGGATGTATAGGAGGTACTGAAGTCCTCCGAGTAAGTCATCAACAGCTAAAACTCAGAAAACAATAATAAACAGACAAAAAAAAAATCACTGCTATGTGGAATTGAAATAGTGTGCTTATAAAATATATTTTCAGGCTTTCATTGTACCAGTTTCTGTGAGGACAGAACAAAAATCTAGATGTTTGTATATAACATCAGGATTAATAACAATCACTGAGAGTTTGAAGTCTGAAAATCAGGTAAGCCTGAGGTGTTTCACAAGTTCAAGGCCAGGGCAAATGCTTCTCCAGGACCCTTTAATGGGCCAAACACTGGGAGAGGAGTCAGGTATCTTCAAATGAGTCACATCTTTTCAGCATTGCCTTACTTGGCAAAATGAGAAGGTGAGTCTAGCTAGTAGGTTTTTCAAGTTCACACGGTGACTTGTTATTTGACCAAGTGAAGCAGAAAATAGAAAAGTGTACTTCTTTTAAAAAGCTTTCATTTTAGTGTTTTATTTGTATGATGTTTGTTGATACACAAAACACTTCTACTTGAGGAAGATGGGCAAATACTTTTAAAAACTGCCTTATGTGATCAACAAGACTGCTGCCAGCTCCAAAATTACTTTGTTCTAGCTTCTAAAGATCCAAGACTTCCTTTTCAGATGGTATTTTCCTTCTGCCTTTTATGCTGTTTCCTGCCTTATAACACGGCTTTCCCTGCTTTCATAGTGCCATCTTGCCCTGCTTTCCTTTCTGAATTCCCCACTCTCCTGCCTCCTTTCTTGACTCTTTTTCCTGCCCCAACTATCGAGCTGCCTGCAAGCGCAGTGCTTTGCTCTCAGTTGTCCTCCACCGAGGTACTCTTCAAAAGGAACTGACAACTTGAAAACTGAATTATTGACTATTTTCCTCCCACCTTAACCCTAGTTCACAAATGCCCGACAACATGTCCTCTCAGATGCTTCAGTATCACCGTAAGGGCGAGTTTCTCAGTATTCACCTGGAATGTGTTTTCCTTCCCTTGCAGGTTCAGTTTGAAAAGCATAACCCAGGGGCGCTGGTTTGGTGTGTTCGTGTGGGCATGCAGCGCCCGCTTGCGCTGAAGTCACTTGAGTGGATTTTAGTTTTGCAAATGTAAGGCAAAGAGACACCTGGTGGAAAAGTGTAAATGACTCTTGTTATTTTCTTGCTTGTTCTTTCATACTTGATGGCTTAGCACAGTGGTTCTCAGAGTGTGGCTTCTGAACCAGGGGTATCAGCTACTTAGGAACCTGTCTGTGATGCAGATTCTGAGACTGCACCCCTATCAGACCCTCTGGAGCTGAAGTTAAACCAGCTCTCCCTCTGTCTTCCAGATATGCCTGATGAATGTTAATTGAGATTTGAAAATCTTTAATTTAAACCCTTGTCACAGAAATGACCCTGAATGAAATGGTCCTGTAGGAATCTGTATGTGCAGCCTAGCGCTCAGTCCCTACCCTCACTTTCTGAGATTGAAATCAACTGGAGCATGACCCAGCTGGAAGTTACATGAGGCTCCCAAACTAACTTACCAAGTGGAACATACAGATCAGTCTTTTAGGAACATGGGGTAAACAAATCCTTGGGAGAGGTACCCCAGGGGGCACTGTGGGCTGGCAGGCAGAGACCCTCACTACAGGGGCAACCTGAATGTCCCAGGAAACTGTTTAGGAGCAGTCTTTTAGAGATCCCTTGTGGTAGGAAGAAGGAAAATGACAGTGGGTTGATGATTTGTGTTTGCAGAGACATCTAATTTATATGTGTAGTCCTGGCATCATTATTGATACCATATCCTTCCACTTCCTTGGTGTCCCAGTTAAGATGATAAATCACATAGTCACCTCAATTAGACCCCCTCATTATGCAGATCTTTTCTTTCTAGTATCCTGCCCTGTAACTTACACCCTCCTATGTAGCTCCAAATTCCAAGATCTGTCTCCTACGCTCATTGCCTGGACTATTTATGCAGGCAGGCACTAAGTGCCTAGGCAGTAACTAGTCATGGGACAATTTGGGGCTCAACTAAGTTTTTTCTTTTTTTCATGAATCAAAACTTGTTTGCTGTTTTTTTTTGTCTAACATCTAAGAAAAATGACCTTGTATTTTTGAATTTTAACAGTCAGTCAGCTTTCTATCAATATAACTAATACCTGAGATAATCATCTTATAAAGAGAAAAGGTTGGTTTTGATTCATGACTTTGGAGGTTCCAGTCCCTGGTTAGTTGGCTCCACTGTTTTTGGCTGTGGCAAGGCAAAAAAATCACAGCAAGGAGCAAGAGGCAGAGCAAAACTGTTCTGTTCCAGCCAGGAGGGAAGGAGGGATCCACTGTGTCCTTCAAGGTGTGAGTGCCCCTTGTGACCTGAAGACTGTACTGCGCCCCACCTTTTAAAATTTCTGTAATCTCAGAATAGCGCTACTGTAGGATGCAAGCTTTCAGCACACAGGCCTTTGGAGGACAGTGGAAACCCTCTGCTTACGTTGGGAGGGCACAGGCCTGTTGACAGTTTCACAGTGATGCTGCGTCTGAACCTCCTCCATTTCACTGCACAAAGCGGGAGCCTCTTCTTTGTCTTCATTGCTTAGATTTCCTTGTATGAATCATAAACAAAATTTGTTTGATTTTGTGGATATTTTGGTTATTCTAGATTTTGTATTATAAGTTAGAGATATTGTTTGGTGGATGTATAGCTTTATTCTTTTTTTTTGGTGTTGGGGGTAGAACTCACGACCTCGTGTTTGCCAAGCAGGCACTTACACCGCTGAGCTAAACCCCCAGCCCTATATCTTTATTCTTATTGGACATGGGTCCTAGAGTGGAATTTTCAGGGTATCCATATGTTTATGTATTTTATTTTGTTTTAAATTTTTTTTTGTCTTTTTGAGACAAGGTCTTTCTATGTAGCTAAGGCTGACCTTGGGCTCACTTTGTAACCCAGGTTGGTCTTGAACTTGCAAATGATTCTTCTGCCTCAGCCTCCCAAGTGCTGGGATTACAGGAGTGTGCCACCACACCCGGCTTTTTATGTTTATATATTTTAGATACTGAAATAGTTTTCCAAAGAGGTTGTACTATTTTGCCTTCTACTATGAATGCACACATATTTCAGTTGCTTACAATCTCATCAATAATTTACATTTCCAGTCTTTTAATTTTAGTCATATTAGAGAAAGTGTTGAAGCCCACAATTCTTGATGTAAACACTTATTTTTATCTCATTGTCTTTTAAAAATAGAATATAAATATTATATCTTTAAAGTTGAAATCTGAAATGGTTGAGAAATACTTCACAGCCCATCTCTTTAAATTTACACAAAAGATTTACATTAATATTTTATTTCATGCATTTAACTAAATGTTTCCACCAGACTACATGATTTCTGAAATATTTTATTGTTAATTCCTTTAACTAATATACTTTGCATAATAGTTTGAATTCTTGCATGGCATTTTTGGAAGTTATTAGTCTTTTCATCTAGCCATTAAATTGTATTTCAAAATACTACTTCTACTAATTCTTCAAATAAGAATTCACAGATTAATGTTTTTCAATAACTGTTTCCTGTTGTAACAGACTTGGGCACACTACACATACTGATAAGTAACATGTTTTCAAAGTACCCATTAGATAAAACACCAGGGGTCACACACACACACACACACACACACACACACACACACACACACACACATTTGCCAAATGTTGTGTGCAGACGGCAATTAGGAAAAATGGCAAAACATTTAAGAAGATCTACAAGACAGTTTGTCATCCAAAAACTTGCTATAAAGTAAGATAGAATGTACATTAGTGAGAAATGCCAGTACAAATTCCCTGTGATGAATGTGATCCTTATGTATATCTAAAATGTACCAATAAAATCTGATTTAAAAAACCCAACTATTATGCATTTCGGAAAAGGAAGTATATATCTTTACTATAGAAGACAAGACGTATACCTTCAACTAATATTTGTGTTTATGTAATGGAACTTATTAAATCAAAAAATATCTAGAGTCTAAGCATGAGAATTACAAGCACATCTGGGATTGAATACTTTCAGCGGGAATTTGGGTTCTTGGGGTTCCTCGACTCTTCTGTTATTTATTACCTTTACAGTATTATTAGACTGTTTAGTTAATTTTTTGTTATCCTCAGTATTATTGACCTGTTAGTTTATCTATCTGTTGGAAAATCTTTCCCATTTGGTATTGTTTTAGAAAAAAATAAAATAATATTGTCAAAATCACATAGAACTCTTCTTATTATATTTATAGCCCTGTATGTATTTAATCATTCCTGAATATTGGAACAATATCTTCAATTAATTAAGTCTTCATCTTGATTTCCCCAGATCCCAGGGTTGATAATATTTATAAATTTTAAATAAAAAATTATGCCTATTGACTTTAAAAGAGCTTCAATAAACAGAATAAATTATCATGTGATTAGAAATTTGATATTTTTAGCCTTTACTGGATAAATAGAATGAACATGATTAATCTTCTGGACATGAAATTTTTTCCCGGGATTTTTAATGATTATAGTACTCTAAGGAATCATTTTGCTAAAGGTTCCATTTCCCCCAGCACAACTTAGTTTATATAGCCACTCATCTTCAAAGCTACTTAACTGAATGGTGAGTGTTCATTATATTAAGTTGGAAGTTGGTTAAACAACTTTTCTTATTTTGAATAATCACCATTATTTTATGATTTAATGATTTTAACTTTTATGAGGTGCCTTAACATATTGTGTGTTTAAAATATGATTGCTTTGAAGCCTAATACAATTGTGTGATTGGTGGGACAGGAATGTTTATACCTAACTATTAGGAGGGGAAGGTGAGCCTGGTAACTCACAGGACTCTTTACAGCCAGTTAGTTAGTGCCAGTGAGGACCAGTGCTTTGCCTCTATTTTGAGTAGATAATATACCAGATGATGCTCAGGTTTTTCTTTCTTTTTTTCATGAACACTTGTAGCAATGTTTAAGCAAATAGATATTTTATTCAAGAGGAAGCTTAATGACTTTATAAAAACTGAACTTGATTAGAAATCACTTTAATTTAAAGCCCATTGAAAGGTAATTAATAGCAAAGATGTTTCCTCAGTGGATACAGTTTTGCAGCAAATTCAAAAGCTTAGGATGCTAAAATTGTGTTTATTTTCCAGTGTGCTTTTATTTAATCAGTTGCAAAGTTCTAATTACTTCTTAGAAAAGAATTTTGCTTTTAACTGTTAAAATCTTAGGACTATTAGCTTGAAATAAAATGAGAGTAGAAAGGTTTTCTTAAATCATCCATGAACAATAATTTCACTATTTAATGTCACCTCATTTATACTTTAGCCAGTGACAGTATCGTAGCAATGGGCTTATCTAAAATTTCAAGATGCTTTTTGTTAAATATAGAGATTCCAGGATGAAAAGACCTCATTTCTATGTGGTCTGCTTCGTTTTTGTTTGTTTGTTTTAGTACCAGGGATCAAACTCACAACCTAATACCTACACAGGCAAGCACTTGAGCCACTGAGCTAAATCCCTGGCCCTGTGGCCTGCTTTTTTCAGCTCTCCTCTTTAGCTCCTAGCTCTCGGACTTGTTCCTTTTCTTCTCCTGTTTCTTGTAATGCAGGAACATTTTCAGGTTTCTAGGAAGCTTTGCCCAAGGAGGGCACTGTCTGCTTTGCACAAGAAGCATCTCCAAGCAGCTCCTGAAATTCCTCCATGGACCCAGCTCCAGTCAGTTTCTGCCCTCATGGTTCCCGTTTCAATATAGGGACTGAGAGTGTGTGTCCTGTTAACCCTGAACTCCCGAGGGAAGAAAGCAGAGCAGGCCATGCTATTTCACATCTCTTTCTGTCGTCTATGAGTGTCACTGCCCATTGTGACTCTCCTGAAAAACTCCAAATTGTCTTTAAGCTCAACCAAACTACTTGTGATCTTACAAGAAAGAATTTCATGGCATTTTTTTTCACTAAACTGTGAGACTTTAGCTCTTATATTTTATTTGGTTATGATGTAAGACGAGCAGGGAGCCAGGTACAGAGGACAGTTTATATAATACATTTAATAAGCAATTTGTTAAACAGAAAAGTGAACAAAATGCAAACAAGCAAAACTATTCATGTCTCCTGACAAAACAAACATTTAGTACAGTCTTGAAATTTAATCTTTGCTGTATTCTCTTTTTCTTTCTGTTTTTCTGTCTTCATCAAGGCAGATTTTTTAATGACATAAGCCTTCATTTTTTACTTTACCAGACATACTTTGATCTTGTAAGTTAAAAGATTAAGGCTATTTTTAACGATTGTTTATAATAAAAAGGTATAATTTAAGAGATCTTAGTCACAAACTTATTGACTCAATGACTAAATAGAGCCCACTCTTTCTGTTTTTTTAATCACATCTGTCTGATTTAATTTTTCTCAGATGGTGCCCATGTATATATTTGCTGTATAAATACTTAAGCACTATGTGACTATGTAAATGCAATTTGAGAATTTCTCCTTGTGCTTTTATTTATACTGACATGGAGTCTAGACATGGAGTCTAGAAATAAACCTAGTTGATAAAGCCAGTGGGGAGAATCTTGGATATATCTGGACTGTAGCAAAATGTTACAGCCTAATCACTAAGCACAGAAGTTTTGGGCTACTGTGTTCTGAATTCATGCAGCTGAATGGGTTTTGCATATGCAGGCACTGTATGACTTTTCTCATATTTGAGGATGTTCCTAGGATTAATAACTTTCTGGTACATTTGTATTTTTAAAAAATTAGATTTTATTAATTTTACTTCTGCAAACTTATAGGCAATGTTAACTGTCTTTTAAGAAGAATTAAATGCATTGTCAAAAAATCTACAGTTATTCTCATACTTGCATGTCCTTCACAAATGAATACAGTGGTTGATTTTCTGAGGACTGAAATGTAGATGGAATTTTCCATTTGCTAGGGACCTGTATGAAGTAATAGTTTTAGATATTAACATTTGAATATGTACTTAAAATGCTCTCAGTGCTATTCTCTTTTTGGAATGTGTTCTGACTCATTTTGCCAGGTTAGTAATTCCAAATTCAAAGTTGAAATCAAGCATTATAATGCACATGAATGCATTTAGGAAAATGTAAGATATATATGTTTAACAAGGCAGCATACACAATGTTGGGCTAATTTTTGAATATATAGCTTTATATAAATAGTTCTGAATATAATGATAAAAATTGTTAGGAGGGTTGGATTTTTAAACAAACTTTTTTTCTCTCTTTTTGGCATTGATATCAGACTGTTGGAATTCTCAACACAATTCAGCAACTTTGATTAGAACTTTAGAAACCTATAATGTTAATTGGTTCTATATAATATTTATATGATAGGTTAAAATAAGCAACTTTTACTGAAATAAAGATGAAATTGCGGTTGCTTCTTCAAAGGTGGTCATGTTATTTTGGTGTTTATCATTAAATCTTTTGTAGCATAACTAAAGAAAGAATAAAAATGTCCAATAAAATTTCAAAATATGATGACAAAAAACAGTACCATTTTCTTGATGGGCTGTTTGTCTCTAGAAAATAAAAATTATATTTTTCTTAAAACGTACAATAAATCTTGATACATGTTCTGGAGAACAGTAAGAATTAGCTATCTATAATTCTAGTTCAGAAAATTAAATCTTTTCATTACAATGTGTTATAATCACAAGAGGAAGGTAATGGGAATCCCTGGCTATACCTTTTCATTTAGAGGGAAAGCATCAGCTCAGACACCTACAGTACAGCAACATTCCCAGTCCCTTTCATTTTGGTAATGGGTTTTGTAATGGTTTCTTATTAAGTTAAATAAATGGTTAATTTTCTCCCTGTCTATTCTTTCCCCCTGTCTTTTCTTGCTATTTGAATTACCTACATAATGCCTGTGTTACTAAAATAAGAGTATATAGCTACATTGAATTTTGCATGCTAAATGAGCGTTTGTAACATTTAATGAACTGAATTCTTAATTTTTTAATCAATTTGAAAAAGCTCATATTCAAGAACTATGTGCATGTATGTATTTAATAAATCATATAATAGTACTGACAATTTCCTTTGTTCTTAATATCATAAGAACAAATTCTCCCAAATTCTGAGTTTGATTTATGCAATTAAAATTTATTGAGGCTAGATTGCTAACTCTATAAATATCAGGAGATGTATATCTCATTCCATTTGACCTGCTTCAATCTCATCCCTAACAACAAAGGAAATTCAGATTTAGCGTGGACTATTCTAACGCTCTGAGAAATGTGTCATGATAATCAGAAAAGGGAATTTTAAAGTATTGTTTCAACATATGTAGCATTGTATATTTCAGCTTATTAAATTTTTAAGGTAAGTTTCTAATAAAATAGTACCAACCTCACTTTCCATATAGGTTTGGCTATTAAATATTTTGTACTAGCATTTCAGAGAATAGGCTCTGGTAAATGAATAGCTAACGTGATATTCAATATGTCTGACCGGTTTCCCCATCTCTAGGTTTGTGGAGAACATGCTGTGTAGTTTTGCCATCGTGTTGAGACACTGATGTCTAAAGATTCAATGTTGGTTTTCCTCTACACTCATGGAAACCATTGATAGTCTTTTTTTTTTTTTTCTAAACATCTTGAGCTAGTCCATTGGGTGCCAGCATCCACTGACCATGATAGATAGTCAGGGTGGTAAGAAAAAACTGATCATTTTCTCTGCTCTCAGAGGACATATTTCTATCAAGAACACATAGCAGGGGAAAACTAGAAAGAGAGAATGACAGTAGCCAGGTGTGGTGGCACCGACCTATAATCCCAACACTCAGAAGGCTGAGACAGGAGGATTGTTGCAAGTTCGAGACCAGCCAGGGCTACAAAGTGAGCTCAAAGCAAGTCTGGACTGCATAATGAGACCCCGTCTCAAAAAGATAGATGAGAGAGAGAGAGAGAGGAGAGAGAGAGAGAGAGAGAGAGAGAGAGAGAAAGAGAGAGAAAGAGAGAGAGAGAGAGAGAGAGAGAGAGAGAATGACATATTTTCTGTTTCAAGAGATGCCTTAATCAGATCAATATGAGATCAGCATGTGACTTACAATTTTTCTTCACTAAACCACATTGATTTTATATACTGCTGCTGTAGGAATTTGTCCCTTTCTAGGCTAACAATAATGAAAATTTTATTCCCTAAAGTGAATATTCTTATAATTTTATGCATATGTTTCCATGTGCATAGTATGTTCTGTCTTTAAATTTTTAATTTAACAAGGTATATCCTAAATATTGGTTTATATAATCACAAGTTTTCCTGAACTGTTAAAAAAACCCACATTCATCTGGATTGGAATGAACAGATGGTCACTTTTAAAAGTTTCTTTTACATTTTTTAAACACTTGAGTCAGCATCAAAAAAGGCAAATATTTTTGTCTACCTGGGCAGATAAAATGGACACAAAGTAATCGTCTGACAAGGCAAACCATGACCACTGCAACCTCTATATAGTTTCGGACGTGCAGGTTTCTGACCTGATTGTACTAAAACCTAAATATCTATGTTGATCAGATTTAGACAAGAAATGCTTAGATTTGTGCCTTCTTTGCACTTTCAGATAGGCCAAGAGATAGGCCCAGAATAGAATATAGGAGTCCTCCCTTTCCCATAGGACCTGTCTACTGACCCTCTTAGGTAACTTTTTATTTGGAACTTTCTTGAAGGAATTGTCTGCACTAAAAAAATTTCTTGTTCTTCGATTTAAAAAGACATAGTAACGGACCAGGTAGAAACTCAGGCATAGGGCCTAGATACCTTAGTGGCCTAGTGGTCCCTAGAGACTGAATTTTCAGCTTTGTAGGGCCAGAAATTCAATCCTATAATTAAACACAGACTTGATCTGACTCAGGGGAACTGGCTATGGTAATGAAACTCATAAGAGACTCACGATAAACCAGAAGGCCAGTTCATTAATTCATAATTAGAAATAGATCTGCCAAGAAAAAAGGAAATACAGCTGGTCAGCACATTCTCTCTAAGAAAGAAAATTTACATGCAAGTGAAAAAAGGTGGTTTGGTAGATACAGAACTGGTTTGGTAGATACAGAATGGTTTTATCTACTTAACATAAAAAGGTGAAAAGACACTAGTCCAAATTTATTATTTGGAGCTTTTTAAAGTCAGTTAGGTTATAATATAATGGATTAATGTTTCTTTACATTAAGATTTTGTATTCATAGCATTTATAACATGATTTTCTTGATCGAGACTAAAATCCCCTTAATTTCCATCAGCAACATCCTGTTTACAAATCCTCTCTAATGGCGTTTTACTATGAGAATGGTTACTGTCTAATTTTATAGTGATTTTTCACTACTTTGAACATATAGCATGAAACGCTTATACATTATACAGGTTCATATTGCTATAAATATGCTACACATTTGGCTGTAATTTTTAAACTACTTTCAATTTCAGACATGAAATCTTTTAACTGAAGTGCCAATTACTTGAAATAAACTCTCATACATTTTAGATATATATATATTGCTATGAATTTCTATATTAATAATTAATCTCACTTGAAAATACATGAAATATTGAAGTTCTTGTATTCATTATGCTACTGTAAAAACACACCTCTATATAGTTTTTCTGGCTAATGATCTATTCCATGTGTAAAAAAAACATTCACTATTAGAGAAATAATATCATGAAAGTGAAAGTAAAGAAGAATTTCGAACAATTTCTACTTAGAGTTGACAAATATACGATTATATACTTTTTTCTGTTTAATAAAAATATACATGCCATTAAAATTAATCAAAACATAATTTTCTAGGACTGGGGATTTAGTTCAGCAGCATAAGTGCTTGTCTGGCAAGTGCGAGGTTGTGAGTTTGATCCCTGGTTCAAAAACAAACAAACAAACAAAAAAACCAAAACAATAACAGAACACCCCCACAATTTTCTCTCTCTTGGATAACTTAAAAGGAATCTTAGAGCCAGTGTCATGAGTAGCAATTATCATTCTAGACAATATCAATATAATAGGCCTTAGAGAGTATGTTACATTTTAAAATATATATAGGGATATCCAGTAGGGAGAGAGAAGGGAAGGTAATTATCTAAGTACACAGTTTAGTGGCAGGTTTTAGGACATTCACAGGTGATTTAAGGATTAGAACTGGTTAGGAAACATTAATTCAAAAGTATCTAATTCTGTCTCATAGAAATATTTTTATATTTAAGAAATTAAGAAAATTCTCATGTTTGGCATTTGATGGGCTTAGAAATACAGAGAAGATTAAAATAAATTTTGACCAGAATTTCCTTAATTATAATAACACTTCAGCTAAAACTTTTACTTAGTATTTTATTAATTGGTGTTTGGGGAATAATTTGCTTAAATTTTATCTTAAAAAGGGCAGAAATTCTAGCATTGGGGTTTTATTTAGCTATGCAGGCTTACACATTTTACAACAGGGAATAGTAGTGTATGAAGGTTTTTTTTTTTTAAACCTCATAATTAAGAATTTTAGACGAGGGCTTATTTTTAAGTATTGCAAACTTTTCTTACACAACAAACTTAAAAGATGAATCTTGTGTAATTTTCTATCTATAAGCCTATTTATCACCTCTTTATTTATGAAGAGCCATTTGATAGTTATGAACAAGAAGATAATTTAAGTTGTTCATTGAGGTCCTCTTGACAGTTGGAGTCAAGCAAATAATTTCAGTGCTTTGCTACTCATCTACCTTGCTGTAAGAAGGGGAGAGTAGTCAAAAATCTATGGACAGGAGAAGCAAAGGTAGTGCATGAGAGACTTCACATTCCTGGAATCCCCTCTGGGTTTGTTCCCCTGCCCAGTGGCTCCATCCTAGATCCCCTGGTGTGTGATATCAGGTGCCAAATTCGGCCTCTTTTCAAGATAAGAACTTCAGTTTAAAAACAGTGTAAAAACTTGGGAGAAGTCTTCTAGATAATAAAAATATTTATATTGAATATGGATTTAAAATTTTTTATTTTAAAAAAGTAAAACAGAAAAAAAGGATAGAAATAATACAGAATTTTTTAAAAAAGAAATTGACATTAGTTATTATATTGCATATTGTTATCTTAGAAATAGTTGTTCAGGTTATAAGATCTAGACATAAAAAATTGATCAACCAATCAATGACAGCACAAACTGTCATCATTTTGATGAACTAACAGGGAATTAGTATATAGTTATCTATCTTGCACACATATACATACATACAGTTTTATGTATATACCTACATACATATATACATTCATATACATATTCCTTTCTTCCATTTCTCCTTTCCCCTATTCCAGTTGTTCTTTTTGAACATTTTCTTTCCCTTTCAGTGTTACAATATCTATTGTATAGTTTGGATCTTATTACTCTTTCAGTTTTTTATTACTTATTTTTTACTCTAGTGAGACAATAAAATATTTACAAATGTGAGTCTGATTTATTTCACTTATGAGTACTTCCTCAAGTTGCCTCCATTTACCTATAAAAGCCTTAAGATTATCCTTTTTCATAGTTGAGTAATATTCTATTGTATAAAAATACCATATCTTTTTTATCCATTTTGTGGTTGTTTCCAAGATTTAGCTATTACAAATTGTGCTGCTATAAATGTGGGTGTGCATATATCATTGTGACATGACCTTTTCAATTTTTCTGGGAAAATATACAGAAGGGGAAAATATACAGAAGGGGAAAATATACAGAAGGGGGATTGAATGGGTCTTCCAATCCTAGATTTTTGAGGAATCTCCATACTGATTTCCACAGTGGCCACACCAGTCTACATTCTCACCAACAGTGGAGCAGTGTTCCTTTTTCCCCACAGCTCCACCAACCCATTTGTTATCAGTTGATTTCTTGATGGCAACCATTCTTTCTGGAATGAGATGGAATCTCAGTGTTGTTTTAATTTGCATTTCTCGAATGACCAGTGATGTTGAACATTTTTTCATGTATTTATTTGCCATGTGTATTTCTTCATCAGAGAAATGCATATACATCTAGGATGCCCATTTTTGGAGAGGGTCTTTGAATTTGAGGGGCTTGATGTTTTTCAATTCTTTATATGTTCTGGATATAAGTCCTTTGTCTGAGGGGTTGTTAGCTAAAATTCCTTTCCATTCTGTAGGTTTTCTTTTCACTATGTTGATAATATTTTGAAGTGCCAAAACTTTTTAATAAAATGAGATCCCAGTTGTTGATTCTGGGACGTATTTCCCATGTGGTTTGCATTTTCTTCATGAACCATTTGCCTACCTCTATGTCTTCAAGATTTCTACCTACCTTGTCTTCCAGTAGATTTAGCGTTTCTCTTTTTAATATTTAGATCTCTGATCCATTTTGAGTTTAGAGCATGTGATAGGTATGGGTCTAGTTTCAGTCTTCAGCATGTAGAAAGCCAATTTTTCCAGCATCATTTATTAAAGAGGCTATCTTTCTTCCAGTGAACATGTTTAGCCCTTTGTCAAATATAAGGTGGCTGAGTGTCTTTGTAGTTGTGTTTGCATCTTCTAATCTGTTCCATTGATTCTCAGGTCTGTTTTGGTTTTTTTTGCCAGTACCATGCTGATTGTATCACAAAAGCTTTGTAGCATAATTTCAAGTCAGGGACTGTGATGCTTCCTGCTTTGCCTTTGTTGCCTAAGATTGCCTTTGTTATTCTAGGTCTCTTCTGTTTCCAAATGAATTTTAGGAGTGTTTTCTCTAGATCTCTAAGTTATGTTACTGGTATTTTGATTAGTATTGCCTTAAATCTGTGTAACAGTTTTGGGAGAATGGCCATTTTCACAATGTTGGTTATTCCTAACCAAGAGCAAGGAATATCCTTCCATTTTCTGACAGTGCCTTAAATCTTTTTTAGAGTACTATAATTTTTAGTGTGTAGGTCTTTTACATCTTTTGTTAGGTTGATTCATAAGTATTTCATTGTTTTGGATGCTATTGTGAAATGTGTTATTTCCATAATTTCTCTTTCATTGAGTTCATTATTTGTGTTAAGGAATGGTATTGATTTTTGAGTGTTGATTTTGTATCCAACTATGCTGCTGAATTTGCCTATTAACTCTGGTAGTCTTTTGATGGAGTTTTTGGGGGTTGTCTATGTAGAGTATCATGACATCTGCAAATAGTGATAATTTAACTTCTTCTTTTCCTATCTTTATTCCTTTTATTTCTCTCTCTTGTCTAATTGCTCTGGCTAATGTTTCCAGAACTATATTCAATAGGGGTGGTGATAGTAAGCATCCTTGTCTTGTTCCTGATTTTAGAGTGAAAGCTTTCAGTATTTTTTCCATTTAGTATAATGTTGGCTGTTGGTTTGTCATAGATGGCATTTATCAGATTGAGGTAGATACCATCTATTCTGAGTTTCTGTACAGTTTGTGTCATGAACAAGTGTTGGACTTTATCAAAAGCTTTTTCTGCATCTATTGAGATGATCAGGTGATTTTTGTCATTGTCTCTGTTGATGTGGTGTGATACATTATATTTATTGATTTGCATATGCTCAACCATCCCTGCATTCCTGGAATAAATCTCACTCGGTCATGATGCATAATCTTCTTGATTTGTTGCATTTTATTTGCCAGTATTTTATTGAGAATTTTTGCATCAATGTTCATTAGGGAGATTGGCCTATGGTTCTCCTTTTCGGTTGTGTCTTTCTCTGGTTTTGGTATCAGAGTAATACTTGCCTCCAAGAATGAGTTAGGGAGAATTGCTTCCCTTTCAATTTCATTAAAGAATTTGAGGGGTATTGCCATTAAGTTTTCTCTTAATTTCTCATGGAATTCAGCTGTGAACCCATCAGGACCTGCACTTTTTTTTGTTGGAAAGTTTTTAATCATGTTTTCAAGTTCTATAGCTGATATTGTATTGTTCAAAATTGTTACATCTTCTTGATTTAGCTTTGATAATTCATATCTTTCTAGGAATTTGTCCATTTCCTCTGTGTTTTCCACCCTATGTAGAGTAAAGATTTTCAACTTAGGTTTTTATGATATGAATTTCTATGGGATCTATAGTAGTTTCATCCTTTTCATTCTTTGTTGTGTGAATTTGAGTTTTTTCTTTCTTTTTCTTTATAAGGTTGGCTAGTGGCTTATCAATTTTATTTACTCTTTCAAAGAACCAACTCTTCAATTCATTAATCCTTTGTATTGTTTTCTTAGTCTCAATTGCATTAATTTCTGCTCTGAGCTTTATAATTTCCTCTCTTCTATGAGCTTTGGGCTTAATTGCTCTTCTTTTTCTAGAAGCATTAGGTTGTTTATTTGTGCTCATTCTGTTTTTCTGATGTGGCAGTTCATATAGATATATATTTCCTTCTTAGTATCACTTTCCTTGCATTCCACAGTTTTGGTATGTTGCATCTGTGTTTTCACTGAATTACAGGTATTGTTTAATTTTTCTTTAATTTCATCTGTAACCCATTGGCTGTTCAAGAGGTTATTATTTAACTTCTGAGTTTAAATAGGTTTTACAGTTTCTTTTGCCATTTATTTTCAATTTCAGTGCACTATGGTCAGATAATATGCATAGAATATTTTCAGTCCCTTTGAATTTACTTAAGCATGTTCTATGGGTAACTATGTGGTCTATTTTAGAGAATGTTCCATGTACAGCTGAGAAGAATGTATGTTCTGATGTTATTGGGTGAAATACTCTGTAAACATCTACTAAGTCCATTTGTTCACAAATGAACTACTAAGTCACATTGTTTCAGTTCTGTTTTTTACTGACTTTCTGTCCAGTTGGTCTGTCTCTTGGTGACAATGGGGTATTAAGGACACCTGTTACAACTGTGTTATTGTGTATTTGATTTTTCATGTCTATTAGTATTTCTCTTATATAGTTGGGTGCTCCTGTATTTGGTGCATATATATTTATGATTATTAGCTCTTCCTTTTGAATTATTCCCCTAATAATATGTAATGACCTTCTTTATCGCTTTTGATCATTTTGGTTTGAAGTTCACATTGTCTGTAAACAATGGTTCACTGCTGCTCTTGCTTTTTTCTGGGTTCCTGTCACATGGAATATTGTTTTCTATCCTTTGGCTTTTAGTCTATGAGTTTCCTTTTGAGTCAGATGTGTTTCTTATATAGAGTATATTGTTGGATCTTGTTTCTTGATCCATTCTGTGAACCTATTCCTTTTAATTGGTGAATTAAAGCCTTTTACATTGATGGATATAACTGATATGTACTGGCTTAACTTTGTCATTTTATTTCCCTATTGTTGGTTTCCTGCTTTCTCCCCTTGTTTAATTGCTTGCCCTGCCTGGTAGCTTCTTTCTGTTGTTCTGGGAATTGTAGTCATTTTTGTCTCTGTCTTGTATGTCTTTCAGTACTCTTTCTAGGGTTGGTTTGGTAGACATGAATTTCTTCAGTTGTTCTTTGTCATGGAAGTATCTTATTTCTCCATCAATTTTGAAAGAAAGTTTTGCAGAGTACATCAATCTGGGCTGAAAGTTGTTTTCTTTCAGGGCTTGAAATACTTCACTCCAAGCTCATCTTAACTTGAAGAATGAATGTTCTGAAAAGTGTGCTGTTATTCTAATGGGCTTTCCTTGATAGTTGAGTTGTGTCTTTTCTCTAACAGCTTTTAGTATTCTGTTTTTATGCTGAATTTCTGGGGTCTTGATTATTATATGTCTGTATATAGATTTAGTCTATATGCCTCACTGATCTACAGTGATATACATATCTGATTTTTTTCCCGTATTTGGGAAATCTTCCACTATTCTGTGAATAGTTTTTTGTTATGTCATTTGCATTTACTACTGCATTTTTTGATTCCTATTACTCATATTATTTCTATTTACATTGTCTTGAAGCTGTTGAATTGTTATTTCATGTTCACTTGTTATTTTAAAAGTTCTTTCCTTTAACGATCACTAGCTGCAATCCTGTCTTCGAGGTCCGAAAGTCTATTCTTAGCTTCATTCAAATGGTTTCACCAGCTTTCAGTGGAGTTTTAAAATTTCCTGAATATTGTTCTGAATTTGTTTCACGCATTCTATTTCTTTCCTCAATTGTTCATTCAAGGTTTCCATCATCTTCCCATGCTCCTGTACTTTTTGATGTATGTCTACTCTAGTTATGCTAAGAACTCCTATATTAAGGTTGTCATTTCTTTCTTTACATGAGAGATTATTTCTAATCTGATTTATACTGTAGCCTCATGGATTTGTTTCTTTATTTTACTTTCTGTTTTTTCAGAAATTTCAGGTGTATGACTTCTAATGTCTCCTATTTCAATGTCTCTTGTACTTGTTCCTGATGGACTGGATGTTTGAGATTGCATTTTGGTTTTTGTTTTGTCATTTTCTCTGCTTGAATTAATATTTTGGTCTTTTCAAATCCAGTAGTCTCAACCTATCCTCATTTATGTCTTAGGGACCTACTGTATGGGTGATGTTTGTCCAATTGCTGGATCCCATGATGAAGGGAAGGGGCCATTCACCTAAATTCTTCCTGCAAGGCCTGTTGGGTGAGACTTATATTCTCCCTAGGCTGAATAGCCTAGGAGTATTGACCTCAACAACACTTAGCTCTTATTGTTACCGTGGCGCCAGATTTACCTGACTATATTATGTGCCTCTGCTGGGACCCTACTGTCAGTGGGGGTCTCCTAGGTCCTTTCAAGTTCATCTGGGTTGGGGGAGGCCTTGTTAATGCTCTCCTC